>CM023453.1:147663117-147820620 GCA_013339765.2 Haemaphysalis longicornis
CTACGGCATCCTCATCACCTGTTACAATCGGCGCGTTAAACCCTAAAATAAATCAAGACCTATTTCCCTCCACAGTTAATGAACAGCAGTGGGAGGGAGCGCTGAGCAGGTCGTTCCTAGAGGTCCAGATACTTCTGGTCACCCGCACTGACAACGTCGTCGCCGGCCTCAGACCGATGGCCACAATGCCCCCATACACCCGCTTAAAACCCAGCAATGCGATTTCTTTCAGTTCGGAATCACCAAGATTAGTCGTAATCCGATCAGGCTTTCTTTAAAGGGATCAAGATGAAGATGAAGTTCCCGCATAAAACTGTCCGCATCTGAGAAAGATTTCAAACCTCAGCTCCAAACTTTTCAAATACCTACCCGCAGCTTCACCGAATTAGGGATCCTGAATTAAAGTGCCTCTTCATGCTTCGCCCTCTCAGTCAAGTTTATTATTTCGTAAAACATGCCAATGTGTTCGTTGCAGCCTGACTCAGATATTATTACACCGTTTACTAAGCACATGTATTTGGCCTCATTGTCGTCGAAACACACCGTCGCGAGCCTTGAAAACACCGATTTCTCAGCTGTAGAAACGAATATATCCCGCTGATGCTAAAATCTCCACAATTAACACCAAACTTTTAAAGCAACACTTTAACGAAGTCGAGCGAGTTTCGTCCATCGTTTGCAATTTGACCGTTATTGACCGCACCGCGCCGTAGCTTTGGCAACGCATCACGTGAATGGGCGCTAACAGCTACGCGCCGCCGAGCGCGTCATCCGCTGGCGCAGCTGCCGGTGGCTTGCCGCATGCGCTCACACGCAGCTGGGCCGCCGCCTTACCACGCACTCGCCGCGTGCCTCGCTTGCCTCATGGTGCAAAGCGTCTCCTCTCTGTCTTCAGATTTTCTCGTACTTCACCTGGTCAGGACACGCCCTCCTGAAAGGTGTGTTTTGAACATCATCCCGTTTATCTTACCTTCGCCCCTTGGCGGCGACGAAGTGCCGCAGGATGGCGATCAGCAACTCATGCTTCCCCCACGCTGTCAAACCTCGGAAAGCTATCCCGGATAATATTGCTTCGTGCAGCAACCGCACAAAATTTCGTGAAAAACTAACATATTTCAGTAACCAAAGTGACGCAAGCTAAGTACCGTGCCTGCGTTCGTCGTCTTGTTTTTTATCTTGTATTACACGGCTGCAAAATGTATTCATACTCTTGCTGCTGTTACTTGAGAGTTCATTGCTTTGTTTTCTTATTTCCTTTTTCGTTGTGGTTGTTTCTTGTTAAAATAAGTGATCATTCTTACTTTTTTATGAAGGTATTGCAACCGTGATGTATGCCCTGTCGCTCGAGTGTTAAGTTCTTTCTTTCTTTGTTTCCTTTTTTTGTTTTTCTTCCTTGTTAAAATTTGTGATCATTGTTACCTTTTTTTGAAGAAGTTAGAGCCTTGATGTAAGCCCTCCCCTCCCCCCCCCCCCGCCTTGCCTTCGTGCCCTTAAATGAAATAAAAAACGCTACTAAAAACTACTACTCCGTGGATACATCTTTCAAGGTCATTCATCGCGTCTCGCTGCAGCCGCCGGCGCGCAAGCAGGGGCCCAATTCCCTAAAAAAGGGCCGTCGTTTTGAAACGACCCGGTAGCGCCATGAAAATGCATGTGTTCTTGTGCGGGGGGCACCACTTTGAGGGGCAGAAAATGTGGGAGCACCACGTTGAGGACCACTGTAAACAGGGAGCGAAGTGACGCTCAATGCACCCGGTCGTTTTGATTGTCGCTTCGCACACTGTTTACAGTGACCATCCACAAGGTTTCCGCCGGTCTGTTACCCCGCAAAGCGGCGCCCCAACTCGATGACACATGTATTTGTATGGCGCTACCGCGTCGTTTCGAAACGACGCCCCGTCGTTTTAGAGAATTGGGCCCCACCACGTGTGTGTCGTATCTCTCATTCGCTCGTTCCCTCGCTGTTGCAGTACCCCGTTACTAGGCGAGCGGGAAACAGATGCTTCGCCGGAGCATTATTTCTCAGTGTCGACATCGATGGCGCGCCGGACGAGCTGTCTGTGGATGTAGCTTCATTCAGGGAGCGTGAGGATGGGCACAACTAACCAGAAGAAATGGTTAGTCGGCAGGTTGCGCAATGTCAAACAAAGGAAACATTCACGAAACTGTTTTTCATAGCCTCTGCTTTCGCTAGTGATAACTAGGTTTGAAAGAGTTAAAGCTGAGCCATTTTTAAGTGCGAATGCACTTTTAAGCGAGCCTGAAGCGTCCGCCGCCGTCCGCATTCCGCCGCCGTCCGCATAGCAACAGCTGCGGTGCGCGCGCTCCTCGTCTTCCTTGGCAACGGGGGGAGCGCGCGCTGCCTGGCCGTGACATGGCACATACCCAAGTGGGGGGTGGCCAGGAATCTCCTCGTCTTCCTTGGCAACGGGGGGAGATGGGCGCGCGCTGCCTGGCCGCTGACATGGCACATACCCACGTGGGGGATGGCCAGAAATCGGGCGTGAGAAGGGCTAATGCACGTAAAGGGTACTGACACGAAATTTCAAATGAGATCCGAGCTCTAGCAATCAGTACAACGACAACACAAAAGGTGTCTGTGCATGGCACATACCCACGTGGGGGTGAGAAGGGCGTGAGAAGGGCCATGCACCCGCTTAAAGGAGTACTGACACGAAATTTCAAAGCTGAGATCCGCTCTAGCAATCAAGTACAACGACAACACAAATAGGTGTATGTCAATAAATGCATCTTTCTTTCTTTGTAGTTGTGTGTGTGTGTGTAATCTCTCTTTCGCGAACATTACCGACCCGCGCAAATTCAACTCCTGCATTCGCACTTTCACATTCTTCCCCTCGGGGAAATGCGGGGAATTTTTCTGTTCCTGTAGCTCTACAATCTTTTGCTTTGTTTCATACAACAAATTATGCGCGTACATTCATTTTGGGATGAAGTGGACGTGCTTTCAAAGTTGATGCGCGACGATGGAGACAGCATTGTTTAAGAAAGAGATATTTTTTTTCAGCTTCTATTCTGCCACGCCACTGCGCCGATCTCCTGGATGCCGGACAGAGGACGAATGGAGTGTACACGATTTTTCACGCGGCGGCGGGCCCGTCTGGCCAGACCGTCTCTTGTGACATGGAAACTGACGGAGGAGGCTGGACGGTGTGTGAGACGTCTCTTTTTGCTGAGAACGTTGCTTTGCTGCATCCGCATGAGCAGATTTGTCCTCTTTTAGAGCACTTGGCATTTATAGTGCATCTGAAATTGCCTTTAAGTCTCAGTTTCTTTTGGCAGCGCTGAGGACACAGTAGGACCAGCTGTAGGATAGAGGTGACAAGTACGTCCCTGACAACACCCAGGACGCCGTGTGCGGGTAGGACATCACCCGGAACATAACCAGCTGCGATGCAACTTACTATGATGACACACTTCTGGTGTTAATATTGCTTTTAGTGAAGATGTCGCTGACATGATTCGCATGTGGATATGCGGCCCTTGATGTAAAAAGCCGTCTCGAAATACAGGTGGCTCGCCTGGAATCGAATGACGGTCCCGAAATTACCAGCAAGTAAACGGGAGGCGTGGATTTTGAGGTTCAGCAGAGTGACAAGGCGTGGAGAATCGATGCAGGGCGCAGACGGCAGTGACGCAAAACAATATAACTGTGACATAAAATGCTTTGTGTTACTCCGTCCTCAATCAGCTTCAAGTCGCAAGCATTTTGAGCCTCAACTCGGCATAAGTTTCCTGCAATGTCAACCAACCTATCGAACATTGTGAAAACATGCAACAGTCATTCAAATTCTTGTTTTGTTCGCTTTTGCGGCTTTTCTTGCGTCTTTTCCCTGAGAGTGGAGGTATTTATTGTAAACGGGAAAGCAATTTTCCCTTTCGTTAGGGCATACATGAATGTATGCGCAGTTTAGGTGCGCATACATTCAGATGATACTTGATATGATGCATCCAGACAGAATACAGGGTATGAATTAAATGGGAAGACGGAGAGAGAGAAGGAAGAGGGAGGAAGGGAGAAAAGGCTCTTTAGTGAAGATGGAGAGAGGTTTGCCGGCGTTGGGATGGAGGCACCAAGGGCCGAAGAATCAGCGGAAGACAGAAAAAAAGAAAAAAACAAAACTATCGTGTAATTGGCGCAATGACGGACGTTCACACATTTTTTTTTTGGTTTGGAACCATGGCCGCGTAATTTACAATTTAGAAACTATTAGGCCAATATGAGTCAAGTATGAAAGCAAACTCTTTAGGGTTTGGCGCTCCTTCGAGGGACAAGTCCATGGTCCTAAAATAATCTTGAGAGTTATTTGAACCTGTTCTAAACGTTCAGTCCCTTTAAAATAGTGTGATATGGGTGCCATGCAGGCTGCACATTCTAATAGAACGTGTTCAACCGTTTTAACACAAGAATAATTACAGCAGTACCGGTTTGGCGTCACTCAAAGGCGAATTAGGTAGCTGCTTGTGCATGCGCATTTCAGCCGTAGACGGTGATATAACGTTTCCAGGTTACGAGGCAGCTGCCTCGGAAGTCTTGACTTTGATTATGGGCCAGTCGTGTGCCCAAGGCAATGGGTAGTTTGCAAGTTATTCCACAGACTGTTTCTTTCAGTCACTTGAAAGCGATGAGCCATGGCACAAGCTTCTCATTTAGTGAAAACACCTTACGCTATTTCCTGCACAGAAGGCCTTCACGGGCCGCTTTGTTAGTCTTTTTGGTTCCCTTTGATGCCGCTGTATCGAGCTATTCACTAAAATTGAACGCTACGTTCAGTAGACCAGGCGGAGTGGGGAAGGTATGAGATGTCACAGGCTGCGGTTTGATGGGGGGAGAGGGAACATATCTTCTCCTCGAACGAATTTGTAGAGCAGCTTTGGAGCCCGTGAAAATGCTCCGCTGCTACGGCACATGGCGCAGGATGTAAACAGTTGCTTCCTTAAGGGCACAAAGCTCAGCCACTGCCGAAAGTGTTTGTCGCTCCAGAGCTCTTCAACAGTTAGTGACTCCAGAGCTTTTCACCAGTTCGTGGTGTGTACAATCAAAAGAAAGCTTTGCATGGATGATGAACCATCGGTAAGTACGAACGTTCTTGCTGAACGCGTTTTATCCATGTAGTCTAGAGCGATGTGGGGGATCTATGACCGGGGCATAGTCTTTTAGGGCCAGTTCCTGGGATACCACATTGAATTTGAAGGGGAGCAAGGCTACAAGGAGGGCAATGTGGCGATATTATTTGTGAGTGCTGGGTTGGAAGAGACAGCGGTATTATATGAATCATTTCGGCAAATCAACAGCTACCGCACTTGGAGGCGATACGACTTAGGAAGTGATTTCTTGCGTGTAGCCGATGCCTCAAGTGCACTGGAAGAGTCTATTTTGTTGTCGAAAAGGCAGTGCTACGGTTCCAACACTCGAAAATCCCTTCGAAAGTCCTAGACAGGAACGTAGGTTGCTTTTCGTGACACCTCAAGGTTTTTCTTGCTTGTCTCACATATTTCATTCAGGATGAGGAGACTGTAACGCAGCGCTCGATCCTCATAGCTCTTGAAGCTGAAGGCCGCAAGCTGCCAGGTAGTTAGGGATGCTGTATAGGGCTCTCTGCAAACGCTGCTGTGTACTTTGTCGTAAACGCAAAGCACTCCATACACAGCTGTCATCTGCGTAAGGCGTGATCTTCACTTCGCGCAGCACAAGAAGCTAATTAGCAGGTCAGCAAGCTTCAACCATATTTTACTGGTGCGCTACCCCATTACATTGTGTGTATTGAGATCCTCACAAATAATGTTCTGGTCTCGTTTTCCCTTCTCCTCCCAGTGTGAGTTTCCGCTTAAGTTTCACTTAAGCGCGCAGTGTTTATGCGATTTTCTAGCCGTGACCTATCGAAGGCAGCCCCTGGCTCGACGTAGGCGGATATTAATGTGAGAAGTTGACAGCCCATAACAATAGTCCCACAGACATACTCATTGTGTAGTGTAGTGTGATGTCCGCTTCTACGAAGGGCGTGTCGCCGCGAATACCGACAAATAATCTCCCTGGCCTGTTAAACCACCGCGAGGGCAATAATTGATAACCGTTCTTACGAAACTCATAACCCACACGAGGCTCTTAGATGACTATAAAGGGAAAGCGGTAGTTGTTCATAAGGTAACGAAAGTCTTCCTACTTAGATCGCAAGCAACTGTAGACTCCCTGTAATTGGGGTGAAGTGGCAGTCCAGGGACTCGAGCTTGCATTGCTATGGCGCTCCTCCAGGCGAGCAATGCAGCGCTGAGAACGAGGCGTTCACCAATGGCTCTAAAGCCAAAACAGGTTCGACTTCGGAGAGCAGCCGGAAAACAGCATTTCAGGGAGGATAGCCTTGATAGCGGTGAACATCATGGCTATTACAACCTGTCCGAGGTCAGTAGTGGTAGAGGTGACTGTGGTCGGATTTCGATGGTCGTTCCGTGTGCGCGGGCATCGGTCAGAGTGAGACGTCGACTTGGGAGCTTGCTTGCGGGCTAGTTGGTATATTAGAGAGTTTTAGCAGTCCGCCTGTTCCGTTGGTTACGTTGTTACCGGGTTGACCGGGACCCGTCTACGCATGCGCGCGCGGAAGGGCGAGGAGGAAGGGCGAGAAGGCACGGACATGCCGAAGGCCGACCCGCGGAACTAATCTCCCAGCCGCGACGAATGCACAAGTGCCCAGACGGGTCCCGGTCAACCCGGTAACTACGCACACGGTGGAATGGACGGACTGCTAAAACTCTCTATTATGAATTATAAAGCACTGCGCTGGAGGGGCGTGAACGTCATTGGTTGCTATTCCGGATCGTCACGTGACGCCAGCCTACTTAAGCAGCTTGCTTGCCCGGCTCTGCTGGGTTTCGGTGCCGACATGAGGACCGCACGCTTACGGCTCCTCTTTCTACAGGTTGGTGAATTTTACCGTTATAAACGAGTGCCCATGCGCTCAAGGTTGGTACCGAAACCCAAAGAGTCTGCTTGTATGAACATTGTAAAAAGTGTCGTAGTGTGTATACCATGTACATTGCACAGATGTATAACAGAGGCAAGATTACTGTTAGCTGGTGATGTTGAAGTTAATCCCGGGCCTATAAATAAGCAAACAGAGCAGGAGCTTATCGAAACCATGCGACGTATACCTAAAATAATAGAAGACCAACAAATAATAGTAAAAGAACTTAGAGAGCTAAGGAATTACCAGAAATCACTTGAAGAAAAAATTGATAAACTGGCATCAAAACTGGAAGGTTTGACTGAAGTGACTTCCGTAAAAACTACTGAACAGCTTCAAGCTCAGAACTGCCAGTTGTATGATGCCATGCGTAACGTAATACACAAGCAGGACGATTTAGAAAACCGGTCACGCAGGAATAATTTACTTTTCTTTGGTTTGAGCGATGCTGATAAAGAAACCTGGGATGAATCAGAGGCGAAAGTTATCTCTTTATGCGCAGAAAAACTAAAAGTGCCAGTGAGTCCTTCTTCAATTGAGAGAGCCCACAGGATAGGAAAGTGCGCTGAAGGAAAACTAAGGCCAATAATTGTTGTTAGATTTGCTCAGTTTAAAGATAAACAGCGAGTACTATCTGCGGCTTCGAAGCTGAAGGATACTGACTTTTCATTAAGCGAAGATTTCTCGAAAACTGTGCGCATTTCCAGAAGCAAATTGGTAGCATTTGCACGTGAAAGAAACGCCAAGATAACGCTAAAGTACGATAAGCTAACCATGGATGGTAAAACATATTTCTGGGATGCATCAGGCAGCACTGTTCGAGAATGTGATTCGAGTAGTCGAATAGCAGTAGTTAGGCAGAGTGAGTTGAGCAATGAAGCTAGTTTTGTTGACCAAGAGGGCAATCAGTAGCAACCATTGCCCGCTGCTTCGCAATCATCCCGACTAAGTCCGCGTGCATCTGATCACCTGTCAATCATCGTAGTTAATTGTCGAAGTCTCAAAAATAAGTCTAGCGAATTTTCTGCATTGTTGAGCATGTTGCAGCCGGATGTTGTTATTGGTACAGAGTCCTGGTTGAACTCTGATATAACTAGTTCTGAGGTCTTTCCTTCGGGATTCACAGTCTATCGGAGGGACAGAGATGCTCGGGGAGGTGGTGTATTTATTCTAGTTAACGACATTATCGACAGTGTACCCATTAATAATTTTGACAGTGTCTCGGAATCGGTATGGTGCAGACTAAACGTATCACATGGAAACAGTCTTGTAGTTGGCTCTTTTTATAGATCACCCAGTTTTAATAGCATCGAACCATTTTGTAGTTTATCGAGAACGTTAACAGTTTTCGCATCGGAAAAAGTAATACTAGGGGGCGACTTCAACATGCCTGAGGTTCAATGGTACGAACGTTTACCGGTTGAAAGCAGCCGAAACACGCTTCACACCGCCTTTTACGAACTAATTCAAGTCTATGGACTACATCAGTTTGTTGATTTACCAACCCGTTTTGGTACTACTGGAGGTAACGTATTAGATCTACTGTTCGCTAACGATACTGATTTAGTCGAGTCTGTTACAATAGTCCCAGGAATCAGCGATCATGAAGTTGTGCTTGGTTCCATTGTTTGTGAAAGACCTGTGTGCAGTAAGCAGTGTCCGCGGAAAGTGTACACGTATGACAGAGGTAATTATGACGCAATAACCAACAGACTTGACTCTTTCTTTCCGACTTTTTTAGATCAAAGTTGTCACACTAATATGAACGATTTGTGGGCGCTTTTTAAAGAAAAGCTACTTGATTTTATTAATATGTATATACCGTCTAGAGTGTTGTCGGGGAAACAGCGCTCTGAAAAACCTTGGATGAATGCTAAGCTCCGTTCCACAATAAAAGCAAAATCACGGGTATTCAAAAAGTACCATAAATCAGGCCATCCTGCCCTCTACACTAAGCTAAACTCGATGAATAAAAAACTTAAGAATGAACTATGGCAAGCGAAGCATGCGTACTTGTCAGGTCTAGCTGATAAAATCAAAACAAATCCAAAAGAAGTTTGGCGATATATAAAGAGTAGTAAAAAAGACGGCAATGCAATTCCGGTCATAATAAATGATAATGAATTGGTTAAAGATGACGTAGGTAAAGCTGAATGCTTTAGTAAGTACTTTCATTCTGTATTTAACACACACCAACTGAGTGTAGTTCCTGGATATTTCATACACTTGCCCAACATGGACGAAATCGTTATAACTGAACCAGGTGTACGTGCCCTGCTGGATAACCTGAACCCACATTCTGCAAACGGTCCTGATGGTATCTCTAACCATGTACTGAAGCGTTGCGCATCTGCTATTTCTCCCTTCCTAGTAATATTCTTTAACAAATCACTGCATGATGCAATGTTACCAAAGGATTGGAAATTGGCTAACACAACTCCAATTCAAAAAAAGGTGATAAAGGAAACGTACACAATTATCGGCCGCTGTCCTTAACATCGGTTTGCTGTAAGACTTTAGAGCATATAATTTATTCAGGCCTTATGAAACATCTCCAGGATAATGATTTCTTCACAGCTACACAGCACGGCTTTCGCTCCGGATTATCTTGCACAACCCAATTAACAGAATTTATCCACGATATCACACTTGGTATAAACAACAGCACTCAGATAGATGCAGTATTTCTAGACCTAAAAAAGGCATTTGATGTGGTGTCGCGCAACCTACTTTTGTTTAAATTATCTAGTCTAGGAATTCCAGAGCGTTTACTCGGCTGGATCAAAGACTACCTACATATGCGTGAACAACGTGTCGTCGTCAATGGCGCGTCGTCTTCCCCTGTTGAAGTTTTATCCGGTGTACCACAGGGGTCTGTGCTCGGACCACTGTTATTTTTTAATCTTCATAAATGACATGCCAGCTGATCTTAAATTTACTGTTAGACTGTACGCAGATGACTGTGTGTTGTATCTTCCAGTTACGTGCATAAATGACGCGAA
The DNA here is from genome assembly GCA_013339765.2 of Haemaphysalis longicornis. Lineage (NCBI taxonomy): Eukaryota > Metazoa > Arthropoda > Arachnida > Ixodida > Ixodidae > Haemaphysalis > Haemaphysalis longicornis. Next base: position 147,673,097 of record CM023453.1, read on the forward strand.
AATTTTGCAGACTGACCTGGACGCTGTAACTAGTTGGTGTGATAAATGGATAATGTTCATTGAATATAAAGAAGTGTTACCATGTAAAATTTACAAATAAGATAAATAAGTTAGTAACTTCATACCGCATAAATGAAACCGCCTTGCAAATGTGCGATAAAGTTAGATATCTGGGTGTCACATTTTCTTCGACTATGAATTGGTCTGCGCACTTGGACACAGTTGCGGCGAAAGCATCCCGGATGTTGTATTTTTTTCAAAGAAACTTTAAACACGCCCCTACAGGTTTGAAGGAAACGTTGTACGCCACTAACATTAGGCCTGTGCTAGAATACGCTTGCCAATCATGGGATCCATTTACTAATAAAAATATTGATAAGTTAGAGCGCGTCCAAAAACGAGCAGCACGCTTTGTCACAGCCAATTACGATTTTACTGTCAGAAGCTCGAGTATTGTTGACGGACTTGGATGGAAAACCTTGGAAAAACGTAGGAAAGTATTGAGGTTAAAATTTTTATTTAACATTCTAAGCGATAAGACAGGAATTAACAAAAACATTTATATAAAAGAACCTCATTACATCACTACTAGATGAGATAACCCAAGAAAAATTAGCCCGTATCAGTGCCGCATTGATGTCTTTAAATACTAATTTTTTCCTACAAAGATCGAAGATTGGCATGCTCTACCCAGTGAAGTAGTTGCCGCATCTGATGTTCACACTGCCATCGATGATTTTGTGATGTAACATGTAACAGTTGTGTATTATGCTCCCCCAATGTATTTCTAAGTGATGTTGCCCTTTTGTGTATTGCCCTTTTTTGTGATTGCTTTATGCATCAAGATTGTAACCCCCCTACAATAATGCCATATCGGCGCTGTAGGTATATGTAACAAATAAATAAAAAAAATTGACACTTACGAATAACGGCAGGACACGAGATGCGCACATACGAAAGTGTAACGAAAAGCGCACTTTCGTTGTTGTGCATCTGGTGCCTCGCCGTCCTTCGTCAATGTGAACTTAGTGAAGTGTTTTATAATTCGTTGATTTAGACTGTGTGTCTTCTGGCAACAGCGACTTGGTGTCCTCCGGAACAGACGTTGCGTATGACTTGTTAGGTGTCGCCTTGATTTGCGACGACTGTTCTGCTCAAAGAGAGTTGGTTGCCTTGTTAGGTGCCCTCTTGGTTTGCGACGACTGATCTGCTTGAAGAGAGTTGTTCATGCAAACACCGTTTCCAAGGTTCGAAGTAGGTCATGTCGCCTGGGGCGTTTACCTCCCACATGCCGTAGGGCCAAAGTGAGGGTAGCAGCTTTTTTTTTTCTTTGGACAGGATCCTTTGGACGCCGGGTTCCAGCCGTTACAATTTGCACAACGTGAATGTGACCACGATGTGCCGTCGTTGTAAGAAGGCTGCCTAGCCAACACTTAGCACCGCACAGGGCCGTTGCAGTGCTCAGCAACGTGTTCGTGTCGCTGGCCCTTAAAGCACTGCGTAGCTGCACCCATATATTCCTGTATAGGCTAGCTACGAAACCCAAGGTATGTCCGCTTAGGCAAGGAGGACCTACTCGCAAACTTGAGTCACTGTGCCACGTCGTGACTCTGACTTTACCGTTTTCATCGAAAACGTACGGCACCTGTCGCCTGAGATATATTACATCTTTATCATTCACTGTCGGTGTGCTCTAGAGGCACGCGTCGAATTATGGAAGAAGCCCCTGAGTAAGAGCCGGGAACCGAAACTCGGAGGGCCATACTTCCGTGACCTCTAATAGCCAATATGCCACAGCAAGTGTTGGCATTGTGGCAATGAGGCTGTCATTCTTGTTCATACGATGTGTCAGTACGTTTTCTTGAGCCGACGTGACAAATCCTGCCGCTAGAATGTTTGGATTAGGCCTCCAAAGGGAACGTCCTGGTTGCGATGGCTCAAACATCGCTGGTATTCATGCCGATCGCGTTTTTTGTACTAGACTGCCAAGACAGCCTGGTGCATTGCCTCGACTTCTTCGACCACCGCAGCGGCGTTCTCTTGCACCTCGCCGACAGCGAAAGCATACCGTGCAAATAGAATGGAATCGCGCAGTCGAAGAGCGCCCCGTGAAATTGTGCATCTAATATGTTCAACTTTCTGACAGGTAATCCAAAAGCGTGGACAGTTCAAGAATCGGGTGTACTATTTTTACCGAAACTGGGCTCAGTACAAGGTCGGCTTTGGAAGCGCTGCTCAAGAGTACTGGATTGGTAAGTGGTAATGAGATATTCATTGTTAATTCGTAAAACTAAATCCTTCACTTTGGTCTCTTCTTAAAGGGGTATTTCTCAATATATTTTCGAACCAGCAATCAACCAAATGATGTGACAAAAAACGTTGCAAACATGAGGGTAACAAAAAAAAACTCCCACCTCCCCTCGCCGGAACCCCTGTGTAGATGCGACGGATAGGGGGTTCACGTTGCAGCGTTGGACAGCGGAGGAACGGCGCTGCAACGATGGAGCGGAGCGGCGCAGGCACCGCGTTTTATAGCACGCATAACGCTGAGGGGAAGCGCCGGCGCCAGTGCGTCTGCCGCGGCTATGACGCAACACAATCCAACACAATCCACTTTAATCCAATCCAATCCGAATCCAAGCCAATCCAAGCCAAGTCAAGCCAATCCAAGCCAATCCAATCGAATCCAATCCAATGCCCCTCGCTAGAGAGTGTTCGCTATCGGAGAGGAGAGGGGGTGAGCGGCGGAGAGCGAAGCTGACGCGGCGAGGAGAATGGGGGAGGGGTGGACGCCGACAACAACGACGCCGACTCCGGATGCAGGGACAAGGCGGGTGAATGAGATGCCTTCGCATCTGAAAATGTTTGCTGTATTCGAAAAAAAATATGGTTCAGAAAACCCCGGAATCACATGATTGCAGTGCTGCAGAAATTAAATTAGAAAATTATCGGAGAAAGTAACGACAATTGCTCACCTTGCTTTAGTGAGTCGGCATGTCTCCGTCATTTTATCTGTACGCGACAACCCGTTCTCCCGCGAGAGGGCATCACTTTGTCCTTGAAGGGAGTGGATTGGGAAGGAAAAAACTCCCACCTCCCCTCGCGGGAACCCCTGTGTAGATGTGACGCATAGGGGGTTCACGTTGCAGCGTTGGACAGCGGAGGAACGGCGCTGGAACGATGGAGCGGAGCGGTGCAGGCACCGCGTTTTATAGCGCGCATAACGGTGAGGGGACGCGCCGGCGCCAGTGCGTCTGCCGCGGCTATGACGCCACACAATCCAACACAATCCACTTTAATCCAATCCAATCCAAATCCAATCCAAGCCAAGCCGAGAGGAGAGGAGAGGGGGTGAGCGGCGGAGAGCGAAGCTGGCGTGGCGAGGAGAATGGGGGAGGAGTGGACACCGACAACGACGCCGACGCCGGATGCATGGACAAGGCGGGTGAATGAGATGCGTGGCATCTAAAAAAACTGAAGAGAGGGAAGAAAAGAGGAAGTTGACTTCAGTTACACCTTCAAACTGAACAGGGTAAGAGTATTTAGAGGCAGGTGACTGAGGAGAGGGGTAGGCGGATGGTGGGCGAAGCACATTCATTTCATCGTCACAAATCGGTCACGAAACTGGAATAACGCTGGCCGCATCAAGTCGACAGTCATCGATCAGGGTTCTTAAGTTTTTTTGTACCAAATATCTTCGCCTACGCCGATGACGAAAGCGAAATATCCAATACGATGTACTAGTACCGGTCCCGCCGCCAACGGTTGGAATTAAGCATTAACGAATACCTTCTGCGAAAAAACAAACAAACAAACGAATCCCTTCCCTACCGGGAAGAGAGGTGCACGCGAAGATTGTTCAACCCTGTAAACCCGCAAACCAATTTCTGATGTAATCCCTGTGGGGCCAAACGAAATCTCCAACCCTTGCTTGCGCAAACCCTTACTCTGGCCGCCCTTGTCGTTCCGCCTGACTTTCCGAATGGCGAAACTCAGGATTAGCTCGCAGAGCACACGCACGTTCACGGCGGTCCCACTCCGACTGTGGTTCTTTCAGTCCTGCCAGGCTGCTTTTCTGATGGATGGGAAAAGCAAAAAACCCCGTGTTTCGAGATTTAAGCGCACGTTAAAGATCCCCATGGGGTCAAAATTACTTCCAATCCTTCCACTACCGCGCGGCTCATAGAGCAGGTGCAGCTACGGCACGATAAATCGCACAGATATTATTATTAACGGGAGCGTTTCAACGTCAGCTTTTTCAGGAAGGTTACGGCAGCAACATGTCGATTGCAAGTCCTGGGCATGCTTTCTAGGGCATGCCAAGGAATGAGGCACACTGCGGTTGTATATACAAGAACTCTTTATATATAAAAGAACATTATATATACAAGAACAAGAAGGTTGTATATACAAGAACTCTTTATGCGGTTATATACAAGAACTCCTTACTTACATCATGGCAGTCTACCCCCAGCCACACCTTGCAGGCCCATACCACCACTACCACCAGGGTCTCGAGTCCGAGTCTCAGCGCCCAGCCAGCTTGTGCCACCCTACCGCCCGCCACGCCACGTCCACTAGCGTCATCCCTCGGACGCTGATGTCCCCAGGTCTCGCGGACGGTGGCCTCCGCGATTTGCTGCCGGCGGCGCGCCGGCGCGCCGCCGGTAGCCGATCGCGGAGGCCACGCGCGGACCAAGGCTTCCGCGAACCGTCGGCAGCCGATCGCCGAGGCCATGCGCGGATGGTGGGCGTTCGGTGGGCGTTCGGCGGGCGAGGAGGGCTAGGGGAGAGAGCTCCCGGCGAGGGGCGCCGAAGCTCTCCCCACAAATTTCACGCTTCATAACTTCTCAAACAGTACCAATCCCCATCAAAACGTTCTCAAATCACAGTATATCTCACACCGCACAACTGAATGGGAAATATGTGTCCCCGAAGTCCCTCTCAAATTTCGCATGCGCCCCTTTGTGAGTCCAACCGATATTCGCCGCTCACCGTTGCGTGTACTTTTCCGGCATTTTGCTTCCTAAGAACCCTGCTGTTTCTCCGATTCCACCGATCGAGGAAACGCCGGGTGTCAGCACATGCTTAAAGGAGCCATGAAGAGAAAATACAGCTTCGCTTAATTTAAAAGAACTAGGATTCAGTATCTCACTCAGCTCCATTGCAGCCACAAAAGATGTTTTTTTAACGAAAAAAAGCAAGAATTATTTAAAAACTTTCAAATTTTGCGCCACAGTGACGTGTTATGAGCAAGAATGACGTCATACGGGTCAACAATAAAACATAATTTTCAGTGCGTTAACTGCACGTTAGCATTCAAGTGATGCGGTCAAATGGAACTAGAGGCCCCATTACAGACGTCCAGTCATGTGTCGTCGCGACAGGTCAGTTAGGCGGCCGTCAACCGCACAAACAAGGTTCCGTGACGTCATAGAAAAGTTGCGGGAAACTGGCTAGTGGGTCGCGACTGCTTCACACGTTTTCTTTAATATATCCGTTATTTGTTCGAAGATTGCGATGATATTGGCATCATTGTTATCGGGACTACGCAGTCTTTCTAATAAACCCAACTTGTATTTTGTCTTCATTGCTCCTTTAACTGGTTTGCCCAGCGTCGTCATAGAAGAGAACGTTATGCAGTATCGGGTGGTTTCTTAAGCTTCTTGTTGCTACTCCAGGTATCCCCATATGTCTTCATGATTTTCTGGCCTCCTCACACATGGCGCTGGAAGCTTTAAGGTTCGGACAAAAGAATGCATGAAAATTTAGCCGTGTACAACTCGGCTGCAAAAGCATTCGGCGTTCTTTAAATGACAACAACCCAAAACCACTGTTTGTCGTTAGCTCTCATTACTTCAACTACCACAAAAAAAAAACAATTGCGGAAATGCAAAGGAAACTCGCAATGTGGACAGAGGCAGCAGATTTGCGAATCACAAATATATTTTCACCAGAAAGATGTCAGAATGTCCAGGTTTAGGATTGTTTTTATCCGTGCGTTTCATCCCAGGAAACGACGCTCTTCACGCTCTCACGTCAGGCAATGAGTCCATGGCGTTTCGAGTGGTTCTCATCAATAACACGCACGATTACGCGTTACTGGACTATGAGAGCATCCGTGTGGCATCAGAGAAGGACCTCTACAAGATACAGCTGGGAAAGTTCCTGGGCCCTAATGGTGAGAACGCTTCTAACAACATTGGCCGAAACTCACACCACAGAGTTAAAAGTATTTAAAACAAGCAGTGTTTGCCACCTGTGTGCTGTAAGTGAGCGTGGGATTACTGCGGTCAGAAAATGACAAAGTCACATGCACCGTGCTTTTAACTCCGGTGGAGTATTTAAGCTGTGGGAAAACGTGAGCCTGCTTGTGCTACCAATTCGCTGTGAACAAAAGATAGGTTAATTATTACACGAATCATCCAAGGTAATTGTACAATGTCGAAAGCTGCAAAGAGGTCTTGGTACACACATTTCATCCGCTGTTTTACCCGTAGTCACTTCTGTCCAAGAATTGAACCTGTCCACGCTCTGGTTTCCCTTTCCACAGAAGGTGTCACGCTCCTGGTGACGCTTTCTTGCCCAACTCTTTCTCCTCTCCGCTAACTCCATCGTTTTCCCGAAATATTAAGTGTGGCAAATGTGAAGGAGAACACACTGGTCCAGTACGCAGTTGCTCGTCGTGACACATGAATTTGCTGTGCTCAAGGCATGTGGCTACGTACAAAGAATGTACCACACCTTTGACAACCTAGACTTTTTGGAGATGATGATAAGCCAACGCCGAATTATATTCAAACGGGTTGAAGGACTCCCAGTTGTTATTTCCTGTGAATCCAATTCACACCCTGATTTCACTGCCCTTGGCGTAGTAGCACGAGTACAGCCACCTTCAATCGGCGGCCGCGTCTTAATCCCGGCTTACTGGTACCCGTACAGCAATTTTCACCATGCCTTAGAGCTCCCTGAAAGCGATGAGTGCGAACACACAAGAGTTGCACTGCTAGAGCACAACCTAAACCTAAAGCCCAACAAACGTGTAACTTTGTCAAGATAAACTCAAACAAAAGGCAGAGACGAGCTAGTTGGTGGACATTCATGAGTGAAACTTAAGCGCAAACTGGCACAGGGACAAGAAAGGAAAACGAGACCATTTGATATAAAGCGCTCGTCTCGTTTCCTTTTCTCGTCCCTGTGTCAGTCGGTGATTAAGTTTCACTCATAGTTGTTGTCAACCTTATTTTACAGTACGGGCATTCACATTTCTCCTTATTTATCAAAATGTTCGATGATCATCCGTACCTTTTTATTTCAAGGTAGACCTTGAATCGCGTAAGTAGGCTTAAGCGATTCGCGCTTGTTGATAAGTCTTTCGTGGGGCTTATGTTGTGTCACGTGTTGTATCCGCGACGCACTCAGTGCGCGCCTCAGTTCATGGCAAAATGCTTTGTGCCGTGCACCAGGAAACCCAAGAATATTGGGTCTCCTTGATTATCAGTCCCGGATCGTCCGCGGACTGCCCGAGACGCGATCTGGCGCTCGATTTTCCGATGTATTCCTATGGTACAGGTGCCCCAAAAATAATACGGAGCACGGGAGCGGTGGCCGGAGCGGGCAAAACTGCATGCCAGCGCGATCTATCTGTAGATGCGCCGCAGATAGCGAGAGTGCGCGGGCACATCCGGCTGTCCCGTCTCGATGTTCTGATGCTCGCCTTATCGCCGGCTCAAGCGAAGCCGCTCTGCTGCAATCCCTGCTCGCCAGGGGCGCTTTCGGAGCTTCATGAAGGCCTGTTTACGCAGAGCCAGCGAGAAAGCTTCGTCTTGAGCGGGGGGTCCGCTTTCTGCTTCGTCATGAATGACACCGATTACACTATGGGTGCCTGCCGTGCCTCGCGATCCGCTTGATTTTGAATCACGTGACAAGGACAATGCTTGGCTCAAGCTAACGCAAAAAAACGAGCAAGAAAAATTCATGCGCGTATTGGCTGCATTGCTTTGATGGTTCCAATCAGTGCTCAAGAGAATTGAGAAAGTGAGCGGAGTGGAGGCCAGTTGCTTCAAAACAAATCGGCTTTATTACATAAAGTGAAATAAACTACAAGAAATGGGAATATAGTCAACTTAGCGCGGGCTCTGCGGCAATATCTTGCAGTCATGAAAAAATGATTCAAAGGTACTGACAATTAACAGTTAAAACAGGTACTGACAAAACAGTTAAAACAGACTTCTTCGACCTACACAAGAGTTCAATAACGGGTGAAGTTGCCACCCACATTGATCACTTCTGCAATGCGCCGAGGCAACGACTCATACAGAGTATCAACGTATCCGGGCAACTCTCGAATAGTTTTCCATTCCTCTCTTACTGCCTCCCAAAGGTCGTCTGCAGTTGTGGCATGATTGCATCGAGAAATTCGGCTCTTGAGGTATCCCCAGACATTCTCAATTATATTCAAATCAGCGCCTTTAGGTGTCCAGTCCAGCAACCGAACAGCTCGTTCTTCTAGCAAGGCTTTTACCTTACGCGCAGTGTGGACGGGGCTGTAATCTTGCTGAAGAAAAAAAGACCATCTTTAAAAGGCCCGTCCAGCACATAGGGGAGCAGATGTTGTTCAAGCAGGTCGCAGTAGCTGCCAGCGTTGAAGTTCGGTGGCAGACGGACCAGTGGACCGAGGCCTTCTGCGCTGACAGCTCCCCAGACGTTCACGCAACAACGACCGCTGCTGAAGACTTGCGTCATAAAGGCCGGCAGGTATCTGATGAGGAAACATAATATTTAGTGGTACTGAGACCCGTGGAAGAATATAATTTAAAAGGACGATTAACTCAAAAGTTTCACTGATGTCATTTCAAGAAATAATAGAGAGAAATAATCACTTTGTGGCTTAACAACTACATAAAAACACGCAAGAAATTGAACGTCTCTACTATATTACTGGCGTGCAAATGAAAGAGCTTTCTAAAAGCATCCCTCTCGCTTTATACAAATGAATAAGTTTGCGGGGTACCTGCAACTTGCTGGACGCCATACACGCCGTTGTTGGTCCCATCTCGTGGAGAAGGTTGATTCGTCGGTGAAGACAACCTCTCGCCAGTCGTCCACAGTCCACTGCTCGTGAGCACGAGCAAATGCGAGGCGTTGTTTTCCTTCTGTTCGCCGTTAAGTACGGCTTTGCGGCCGCCACACATCCGTTTTAGACCTGCGTCTTTCAGACGGTTTCTAATTGTGCTCAGACTGACGTTGAGGTTCGCGACATCGCGGATTTCCCTCGCACTTTGAAAATGATCTTCGAAGGCTGCAGCAACGATGAGACGTCCAGCTCGTCGGAAGTGCAGACGGTCCAGCTCGTCGGAAGTGCAGCGCTGGCGGCCTGAACGTGGAGCGTCGGCAAGGCGACCGTCTTCGTCCCGGTAGGCTTGAATAATTCTATTCACAGCAGTCATAGACCTCCCAGTACGACGACAGATCTCACGTTGCGGAACTCCTTGAAAGAAGGACGATTTCCCGCCTGGCGCTTAGTGGTACTCGAGGCGGCATCTTCCTTTCTTGCACTGGAAAGTGCTACAATACCCGCTGATATATATGTGCATGTGGGCGTGTTGTGCTCTTGATTATCTAGATGATACCATGAACCGTTGATGCGGTAACCGAACGAACGCGGCCAAGGAACGCGCCTAGGGCACGCACACTGCCGGACAGTGAAAGTGAGATTGCATTGTCGGCGAAGCAGGCTGCGTGCATAAAATATACTAGTTTAGCGCACGCAAAACTTCCTGTAAATAGCAGGACAGACCGCGCAGGCGCAGACAAACGATCAAGGTGCCCAGCTTCTGAACCGCACGCCAAAGCCGCATATGCGAATGTATTTAAAACGCTTTTACAACCTTGAAGTGAAAGCTTGCACGTGTTATTCACATCAGAAATTCAGATGTCTTCAGAACATAGTCACCTTTGGGAGGCAGTAAGAGAGGAATGGGAAACTTCGGGAGTTGCCCGGATACGTTATTACTCTAGTATGATTCGTTGCCTCGGCGCATTGCAGAAGTAATCAATGTGGGTGGCAACTTCACCCGTTATTAAACTCTTGTGTAGGTCAAAGAAGTCTGTTTTAACTATTTGTTTCATTGTCAGTACCTTTGAATCATTTTTTCATGAGTGGAAGATATTGCCGCAGAGCCCGCGCTAAGTTGACTATATTCCCATTTCTTGTAGTTTATTTCACTTTATGTAATAAAGCCGATTTGTTTTGAAGCAACTGGCCTCCACTCCGCTCACTTTCTCAATTCTCTTGAGCACTGATTGGAACCATCAAAGCAATGCAGCCAATACGCGCATGAATTTTTCTTGCTCGTTTTTTTGCGTTAGCTTGAGCCAAGCATTGTCCTTGTCACGTGATTCAAAATCAAGCGGATCGCGAGGCACGGCAGGCACCCATAGTGTAATCGGTGTCATTCATGACGAAGCAGAAAGCGGACCCCCCCCCCCGCTCAAGACGAAGCTTTCTTCGCTGGCTCTGCATAAACAGGCCTTCATGAAGCTCCGAAAGCGCCCCTGGCGAGCAGGGATTGCAGCAGAGCGGCTTCGCTTGAGCCGGCGATAAGGCGAGCATCAGAACATCGAGACGGGACAGCCGGATGTGCCCGCGCACTATCGCTATCTGCGGCGCATCTACAGATAGATCGCGCTGGCATGCAGTTTTGCCCGCTCCGGCCACCGCTCCCGTGCTCCGTATTATTTTTGGGGCACCTGTACTTCCGGCCTGAAGGCAGTCCTCGGACTGCCCGCGGACCGTCTAGGACTGGTAAATCGAGGATCCCCATTGTCTTACCGCGAAAGATTCTATTTCCTTCAGAGGTGCTAAAATGGACACAGGTAAGCTTCTCAAACGGGTTATTTCTTTATATTTCGACTTTAAAATACCCGCATAAGTTGTCCTGACATTTACAAAAGGCGCCATTAAATGCGAGCTTCGTACAAGGTTGATGCGGAAGTGATGATGGACTGTTTTGCGAAACCAAGCACTGATGCATCAGTAAAACGTTGTTTTCACTTATATTTCAATCAAAAGCATTCTCTTACTTCGAATCTCAGTTCAAAAGACGAGCCTAGGTCTGTGACATACTATGCTATATTACAAGTTCCTTGAAGGCGTCGAAACAGCTGCCTTTAAAGGGTCACATTCGCCTCGCGCCCTTCCGCACACTCGCACACAGAAACGCGCACCACTTTGCCTACAGGATCTCTATACTCTAATAATCCATAGTTTGTTTCCAGTGAATGCCTGTGTAGCAAGAGCTAGTAATTTTCCGAAGCCAAAATACGCTTCGTATGTGCAGACAACAATGTCTAGGGAATCATTCCCGCACTTACCTTTCTTATTTTGGGAGAGCTTGTTTAGAACGCTAACAAAATGTTCTGCTACTGAATTGTATCCACATCGCTCTTGGCATGCTCCGCCGGATACCCTTTTCTCCGTACACGTGCAGGTTGGGACTCGATGGAGGTGTCTAACGGCCAAAGCTTCTCCACGTACGACCGTGACAACGACAAGTGGTCAGACAACTGCGCAGTGACGTACCGCGGCGCCTGGTGGTACAACCGTTGTCACTCGGCCAACCTGAACGGCCTCAACCTCAACGGCGCACACGACAGCTTCGCTGATGGCATGGACTGGAGTCTGCGAGGATACACCACCCCGCTGCAATACTACTCTTATCCCAGCGCGCTCATGATGATCCGGCCCGCCAAACTGCTCCGCCGTTGACAAGAGTGAATATCAAGGACGTTCTGGTGAGGGGCAACGAGAAACCTAGCCAATACCGTTGCCTCCATTTGTCAGTTTCTTGGCCTCAGGCCTATTTCTAAATAAAGTCGTTCATTCATTCCCAAACTGCAGACGCCTTGCGGTTCTTTTTTTGTAATCTTTTCGCTCTCAATAGCTGCAGATTTCACACTTAATACATTTATTAGTTCAAAAAAAGAAATAAGTTACAACATCACAGATGTAGAGGGGAAAGTACGGTAGTCAATTACTATAGTGGGACACTCCATGCTCTAGTGGGGCTCTCAAAGTCAGGTATAAGTCACTCTCCTCGGCTATATGCTCGGCACTGCTCTGCAGCTGTACATACATGCACAATGAAACAGGGCTAAAACCGCCGTCTCGGGATGTCACCCGTAGAGGACATTAGCTCCGGATGTCACCCGTAGAGGACATGTCACCCGTAGAGGACTTTAGCTATTCGTATCGACATTCCTATGGGTGTCTTTAGCTTCTTTTATAACTGGTTACATGGTTGTCTTTAGCTATTTGTATCGGCATTCCTATGGGTGTCTTTAGCTTCTTTTATAGCCGGTTCTATGGCTGTCTTTAGCTATTCGTATCGACATTCCTATGGGTGTCTTTAGCGTCTTCTATAGCCGGTTCTGTGGTTGTCTTTAGATATTCGTATCGACATTCCTATGGGTGTCTTTAGCTTCTTCTATAGCCGGTTCTATGGTTGTCTTTAGCTATTCGTATCGACATTCCTATGGGTGTCGTTAGCTTCTTCTATAGCCGGTTCTATGGCCGTCTTCAGCTCTTATTTTGATATTGCTATGGCTATAGAAGAAGCTAAAGACACCCATAGGAATGTCCATAGGAATGGCCAAAGACAGCCATAGAAACGTCTAAAGATAATTGGGCCAAATAGCTAAAGACAACCATAGGAAGAGTTTTCAACAGCCGAACATACGATATTTTTGCATGGGCTGCAGCCAGAAGAGAATCACCACTACTTGAAACACAGCGACAGAAGCAGCCGCTGAGAAATTATTGACACGCTGCCATGCCGGCATATAGCCTTGCGGATCTCTAGAACTTCTCCTGTGGCACTTAGGTTGTGTGCCTATCTGCATTCTGTAATATATGCTCCGTGAACACTTCAGCGATATAGGGGGAGTGCAAGGTTGCGATCGCAAACGCTTCACCTGTTTTCATTCACAAAAGGCTCAAACACAGGCAAACAAGGAAAGCAAAACCAACGGGTTTATTCATCCCATTCATTACATAAAAGGCTACTATCTACGCTCCTTCGCCGCCAGTAAACAGTTGTTCAGATACGCCGATCGAAACACACAGCACACACATTCCAACACTCGGGCTCGCACTTAGGTTATTCGCTCGACAGCCACACTACGCGGCACATTCCCCGCGAACGCCCACCGAGACACATATACCGACAGGTGCTGGGTAGTCCACAGGAAATAGAACACTCAGAAGTCGTTCATTTCACAAAGCACTCAATGTACAATGCTGCAAGTAGGGTGGCTAAAATGGGAATGCACTCTTAATGAAACAATGAAGACGGTCGCACACAATGCAATAATAAAAAACGTTTTCCAAGTCCGCTCAATTAGTTACTTGTAAGTTTTCTCAGTTCTCGAAAAAATAATTATCTTTGTCTCATCACCGCGGCCAAATCTTCACTTCTGTGTACGTTGAAATGCCCATGTGGTGCAGGGTAGTTTAGAAAAGTATTCGTAAACACCAAAAAAAGTCCTGCATTTCTCGCACTATAGAGTCTCTGTAGTTCGTAAGATCACTCACCCTGGAGTTTTGCGTACGATGGAATTCCTGTCACAGTATCGCAGGTATCCATTTTCACATGACTTGGAGTTGATGTTTAAATAATCGTAACACTCACCATAAACACCGAAATTTACGACACCAAAAAGTGGCATATTTTTTGGCGTCACACCATCTACACGAGCACATTGCCGTCGAGTCGAAATTCCCAGCACCAGGCAACACGTGCCATGCCCGCGCACATGAGCAAGGAGACGAAATGTGGCTGACTGAGTACATCCAGGTATAAGCAGGTCCATCGCGATAGCAAATTGTGCGGAGATACGTGCCCATCTTTTGATCTTTTTCTAACTTGTTCGCTGGTAATTATTTTTTTTGGTAAATACAAGATCGGTTAACGTTTTGTTTTCTTCATCCCAAAAAACTATATCTGTTCTCAGTACTCAGGGAAAATTGTCTGTCACTATCATTGCTGGGCGCACGAATACTAACACCGCGCGGAACGCCTGACCCTCTTTTCAACGAAAACTTTCCTTCCCACGGCCGGGCTGCAGCGTGGACGCATGCCGCACCCACGCCGACCCTTTCCGGCCATGTCATTCAGTACCCATCGGCAAAACCAGTGTACCAAACAAACAAACGAAAATAAAACAGGAAGCAGGGTGTCCCCTCTACCTTTTCATCGCTTACCAGAATTTCCTTTCCGTGCCTCCTTCGGTCCAGCGTGGGTCGCTCTCCCCCTTTCTCACTGACTAATTTCAAAGTGGGCTCCGCAGGAGAAGGAATGCGGTTGTTCGCAGATGCCACCATATTTCTGACTGTGTCCGCACGTACCGTGGGCCGCGAAAGTTCTTTCCAATTTGTTTCGACGCTGAGAGGGCCGTTCTGAGAGAAGCCCGCTTTTTTATTTGACCGCGGCAGCGAAGAGCCGCAGAGGAAGAATTCTCCGAACTTATACGTCTTTCGGTCAACGTTCATTTGCAAGCTTTGCCGACGCGCACTATCCAAAGTTGCAACCTGAATTTGAGCGTTAATCTGTTGCGGCCTTTAATTGTACTTCTCCCGCATTGTTGCTATAAGAACAAAAACTTTCATATAACCCGCCGATGAACCTCATCATCGTTATTCAATCTGTGTTGTAGATGTAGATAGGTAGATCATGAGTATATGAATTACGCGTCATAAGTCATATTAAAACCAGCGGAATAGGATTGAATAGTTGCTCGAATTATACCTTTATAGGTTAACAATTTTTTATTAGCGGCTGGAGACTTGGAGCCTTATGTCACTATGTAGTTAGCTAAGGAAGCTTTTATGGATGCAGGCCTGTAAATTCTGCGCCAAACGCTTTCCTTATTCCGGCTAAATGTTGCTTAATTGTCACACGTCTAAAGTTTTAGAGTTATATATTCCGCTGTAGCCAGCCGCAGAAGCTTTTATGGGTGGCTCACTTGAGATTTAGGGCAGATTCTCTCCAATAGCTGGAAAAAGACTGCTGAATGGTTTTGAGTCTGTAGAGTTAGAGCTAAACAATAGTCTTAGCCAGCCAAAAGAACTTTTATGGCTTTGTCTCCAGCTTTAGGACGAACTCTTTTCAATAGCTGGCAAAGACAGCTGAATGGTTTTAAGTCTGTGGACTTAAAGCTAAACAATGGTCTATAGCCAGCCAAAAGAGCTTGTCGCGGCTGGTCTATAGAACTAAAGCCATACATTTTTCGTTAGCTGGCTACAGTAACCTGAATAGCTCTGACTCTATAGACTAAACACACTAGGATGTTCTACAATCGTCTAAAGAGAATTGTATGGTTTACATTCTTTAGTGCAGGATGCATAAAAACTTCAATAGCTGGCTATAGCCTAATTTATGCAGTTTTATGGGTGATCCATAGGGACCCATAGGTGGCCATAGCTGACCATACATTGTTCCCATAGACGCCCATAAGGCACTTTTTTGTATGGGCGAACATCGGCGGCCAGCGAGTTGATAACGACAATGGCCCACGCTCGAAACTTTACGGCTGCGTACCATGTAGACTGTAAATTAAATGGGAATAACTAGTACAATAACAGACAAAGTGACAGGGTTAGCCGCCAGTACCTTTAAAGTGATCTGTATCAATTGATTTATTGGTTGTTGTGTTTAACGCGCCGACGCAACGCAAGCGATGAGACGCGCCGTAGTGGAGGGCTCCGGATTACTTTTGGCCACCTGGGGATAAAACCCGCGTCCTTGGGCTCTGAGCCACTGCACTCCAAGCCGCTGAGCCACTGCAGTGGGTAATCTGTATCAATGCCGTAATGAATATTTTGCAGGTGCCGTCGCGGAAATAATCAAGGCCTTTCGCCGTTGGGGGCATCTGCGATCTTTTCGCCACACGAAAAAGAAATCTTACCGCTTTTGTACCCCACGTTGAGAAAGGCGTAAAGGGTTGCCGATAAAATCTAGTTTTTTTATATATCATAACGTAGAGGACATAAATCGCTGTGGGCTTTTGCGGTGTGTGAAGGTGGTATTTCGTTGTTGCCAGATTCGCGCGTATTGAAAGATATGTGCGATACCTGCTGCGGCGAGAAATGCACGGATACGTGCACGACTTTGTTGCAGACCGTCAAGCTGTCACCAAGGTGGTTGACCTCCAATCAGAGACCTTGGCGTGGTGAAGTTGGGGCACGTCGCAAGGCACTGTCCGATCTCCAATACCTTCCATTAGCGCCCTGATAAACCTGCCAGAAAATTGAAAGAAATTCAGTATATAAATCATGGCATTTACGCCGACAACATAACTATCTGGGTGAATAAGGGGGCGACAGGAACCATTCAGGACCGCCTCCAACAGGCCGTAGACGTCGTTTATGCTTACGCTATGGGGTGTGTTCTCACCTGCGCGCCTCAGAAATCGTAGCTTCACATGTTGCAAAAACGCACCGAGATCGAACCATCGACATCCATGTCATGTTGGATGGGATCAAGATCTAGCCCACTTCAACCAAAAAAAGAATACTCGGCATGACATTGCAAGAACACCCGACTAATCAAGAAACCGGGCTCGTCCACCGCAGAAATCGTCAGGATGCTCAGCCGCATTGCCAGCCAAAACCACGGCATGAAGGTGCGGGACATGCTGCATACTGGCTGTGCTACTTAGCCTGGCTACTGCGTTGTTCTACGTGAAAAGAATCAGCAGCGCCACCTATTTCCTACAAAAGCGGCTCATGAGGTGGGGAGTTAGCAACAAACCTTGTAATATGTAATATCTATAGGGCTATGAATGGCCATTCGCTGTTTTGTCAGTGAATGGCTAAGAAATGTGTGTTGAAAATATTAGAAAGTAAGAACAGGTGGCCACTGCCAGCTGCCCCATACTATCACCATCATTGTAATATTGCAGTTCTATCCGGCCATAAAGAAATACTCATGTCCCGCTACCCACGACTTGGTTTATTCAACAAAATGGCACCCTGGTCAGGACTACAGCATTGACTAAGACTACGTCGTGACTAGGACTAAACCGTCCAACAACTGAGTGCGGGCCCCCGTACAAAAAATTAGTAGTGGCTTAGGTCTGCTATGCCAAGATATACGTAGCGTGAGCTAAGGTTCAGCAATCCAGTCCAGTCCAGTCCAGTCCAATTCAGTCTAATCGAATCCAGCCCAGTCCAGTCCAGTCCAATTCTGCCCAGTCGCTACTCCTCGCGCATGCTCAGCACGGCTCTTCACACAGCACGGTTCTTCACGAGCCACACGAAACGGCTATCAAGCGGCTCCGGTGCAGCGTCAGACTTGGCTACTGCGCAATTGAGTTGCACACCTGGGCACGCGCCGGCGGCAGTGCGTCTGCCGCGGCTATGACGCAACACAATCCAACACAATCCACGTTATACCAATCCATTCCAAGCCCCGCCAATCTAATCCAATCCAATCCAATGTCCCTCGCGCTTGCGCAGAACGACCCTTCACGGCACACGCGAAACTGCTCAACCTCGGCCAGTGTAGCTTACGCTACAAAATGACGTGATACGGCGGCGTTGCGACTGCACTACTACCGGCGACCACTGACCGCAAACGTCCGGGAAGAAGAGCCAGGGAGGAATAATTGAGGACGCGCCAAATAGTTATGTGACCCCACGCTAGCGACGCTACCGAATCTTGGCGAACGCCTTGCGGCCACCAGCGGAGGAAGCGCTTCGGTTTTTCGCCAGCTATGAGTCTTCTCGATGACCCAAAGCACTAACGACGCCGAGCATCGACATGGCGGCCTTTTCAAACAAAGACGCTTAGTCCGCAACAATCCCACAGAACTGTTTGACATTAAATCACAGATGAATTCTGAGACACAGTAAATTAGTGAGCTGATTTTTCTAAAAAAAAAAGCCTGAAAAGAAAACATAAAATTATAAAGCTGTCCAGCCGCCTGGACAGCACCCTTCGAAACTCGTTCCTCTCGTTTGCCATTGCCACCTGTACGGCCCCGTCGGTACCTACCCATACACCACCAAGGCGGCTCGTATTGCACACGCGGAGGTGGCCTACTCTTCACCGGTACTGCCGTTTCCCTTCCTCTGTGCACGATGCGTAGCTTTTATTCTGAGCCGTTTCCTGATCCTTTTTTGGCTTTTTTAGGTGCAAAGAACCTTAAGTCCTCGCAATGTCCGCCCGCCGTCCGACGGTGTCTCCCCATGTTCTTCGTTGTCCGTGCGCAGTCACTACAGCGAGCTACACGAGTGGGCGCTACGCGCAAACACGACTACAGCGAGTTACACGAGAGGGCGCTACGCTCAAACACGAGATCAAAGTGCAGTTTTGGCGCACCGTTCGAATGGGGCGTGGAGCAGCACCCTATTTATACTTGGGACGCGACTGGAACGCGACTTGTCTTGCGTGTGGCGTTTGTCATTTACAGTGCAGCTACTGCACCCCAAATCATTTAATAAACTTTGAGTGCATCATCGTGCACGGACAATAACACTCATCCACACAATACACACAATTTGCGTCCCAGTGCTTCGCACCCTCGGCATCTTTCACGACGTGAAGTTTGCATTTCCCCTTTTCCCACTCCGCGATCACTAGCTGAAGCCTCACCGTCCGACTTTTTCGGATTCTATGAACTTCAAAACAATGTGTTGTACCTTCCGCATTCCATGAAGCGTAGAGATTTAGGGCTTCCGACTTTCAATGACGTCAACCTTCTGTCGTAGCTACTATTTTGTGATCTCGTGAACTCTCCCTCAGACACGATGGTGCAACTGCACTGGAAGGCGAACTGCATGCCATCAATGGGGCCCTTAATCATATTTGCTACGACCTCAATACCCGACCACCAGCCAAAATACGGATTCTAACGGACTCGTTCGAAGCAATTCAAGAACTTCGCAAGCCACTCTCCCTCAACCCGCTCGGCAACTCTATAATCTTACACAAAGGACTCATCAAAAGCCACAACGTGCACATCAGAATTGTCTGGATTCCAGGCCACGAGGAGACCGGCCCAGGGAACCAGTCCGCCCACGAGGCGGCACAGGAGTGTTTGAACTTTACGCCTCCACTGGTTCCCCTTTCAGCCTCCACACCCACTCCTCCAGCCCTCCTCCTTCTCCGACTAAAGAAACGTAAAAGACAACGTTACCAACAGGTTACACCGCCTGGGTATCTTGCCAACATCGTCTCCTGCAGCAGATCCGAGGAAGTATTCATTAACAAGCTATGCGCGGATGCCGCCTACACTCCTCACATTACCTAGAAATGGACAAGATGCCCCAACACACACCCACGATGCCCCTACTGTAACACTGACGTCAAATCAGATCTCCACCACCTAGTGTAGACGTGCCCACGCTTTCCCAAACATCGCCCAGAGAGTTTAACAAACATTAATCCCTACACCCTACCACATGAAGCACATACTGGATTAGACGCGTCTTCATTACGAACAATTGCCGCTTTTGCAGTTAAGAGTGGTCTGGCGCGAGTAGTCTAACTGGGGCCGACCCCGGTGAAGACCTTCAGGTCCCCATAACACGAATCCCCTCTTCGAATACGGACCTTGATTAGTGATCCCCTTCCTTCTATCCCTCTCCCCACTGTACGGCAAACGCCCTACTTGCTCCAATAAAAAGACTCAATCAATCAATCGTGTGCAAGCACTGAAATGTGAAATATCCCGTATGCGCTCTAAATGAACCTTCAAGATTTAATACAAGTTCGGTTTATTTGAACGGTGGTAACATTACCACAATAATCACGGCAATTTTTCTGCTAACTTTGGTGGTTCTCCGCACCACAGCTACACCCTGGGTTGAGATTTATTGCTGTGGAGTAGTAGCAAGAAACATTTATAGACTTCGGTTGGAAGATACGAACTTCAATTCAGCTAACTTAGGCCAAGAGGGCTTGCTGGTTAAGAGGGCTTGCTGCTGCTCCGGATATGATTTGTCAGCGGGAGGTAACAGAAAAACATGCACCCCTCCGTCTAACCACGACCGTGGTTTGAACGCGAAGCTTGCTCGTGATAGGTTCTTTGGTTTGCCAATCCCACACTGCGAGTATGTTCTCCTCTGGAGGAACGCACGACTTATCTATAATAACCCCCGCAACTCTCGGGTGTGCACTCCGCAGGCCTAACTTTTGAATTTGGGGTGCATGGCGCGAATCGGTACCTGCTGCTTGGCGTTCCCTTCCACCGTGTCGAAATGCAGCAATCCGATAGAAGCCGGCCTCATAACACGAGGTATCGAGGTTCGATTCAGGCCACGGGAAGCGTTTTCCTCTTTCACTCCAACCACGATCATTCATCATCATCTTCAAGGAAACTTGGCTTTCCTGCAGGGCGCATTGTCGCTACAGACGCCGTCAGTGAGTACAATAAAGCACCGCTTTAGTAATTTCAACCTCAGTGCTTTGTGAACATGCGGCAAAATGTTGACACACCGGCATATCCGTTTTTCAGGTATCTCGAAAGACGCGCAGTGACGCAGGGATCAAACCTGCCTCTACCTCCATATCAGCACAACGCCTCCAACGGGTAACCGTGGGGGCCAAGTTAATTGAAATAATATTACAATAATAACAAAAAAGAACAAAAACATTAGGGAGCCGCCAAGCATTTTCTCCTGAGTCCCTTGGTACGTTCGAGGCCGCTTACAAAGCTCCCGCGTCAATAACCATGATCTGACCATCAACGTCAGGTTCCGTGTGAATTCCCGGTGTGAATACAAGCCTGCAGTTTATAAGCCAGTTGCTTTGTTTTTGGTACCAACTGGGGACATAGCTTCTGACCTTGTGTAGCTAGAAAATGAAAAAAATTGTCAGTTCTTGTGATATATTTTCAATTATAAAAGAACACCATGCTGGGCCTGAATGAACTGAAATGCTATCAAAAGGTAGCGCTTTCGAAGGAAGCGAGAGCGAACCGGGTGATCGTGCTCTGTTTACAGTCTAGAAAAATCTGCCCTTTACCCGCCCTATTTAGACCTTCGCGTTTATGGGTCTTCCGCGACGCCAGAGGCAATTACTATGCAATTCTACGCAGCCAGTTTTGCGCGTGAGCTGCTTCTCAGCCGGGTCTGACATGCTGACATACGAGAAAAAAGGTGTAGCGACTTGTCACCCCGCCATTAGAAAAGTAGAGGCCGCCTTGATAAGAGACATTCGACAGGCGACCGGCATTTCTGAAGAAAGTAAACACTGAACAGAAGTGAGGGATCTTGCGACGTCGACTCCGGAACACGTGTCTCAAGTGCTCAGTTTATCTCCCCCGGGGAATTCGCTGCATTTCACTTTACAAGAGCGCCCGGCTGCTTCACGTGCATTTCCTGCCTTGCAATAAATCTGCCAGAGGACTAGACGGCACGGAATATGCATGCGCGCTTGGTGAAGGCAGAAAAATACACGTAAAATACTGCAAGCTCTGCGTGCATCCACCGTAAAGCTTATCATCAGGGCGTCGTCCCTTATTGGTCTCTTTAAATGTTGCTAAGCGGTTTACCGCATCGATGTTCGGAGGCACGAATCGTAAGAACCGGGGCAGTGAGTTTGGAACTATTTTCTCTCGGGGCAGTTGAAGGGTCGTATCGTTCGGACTCTTCTTGACGCTTTAGAACTGCGTACAAGTAGCAGCGAGGCAAAGCGTTGTATCTTGTTTACACAAAAAAAAAGCACACGCGTCCTGCTCTGAACACCTGGGAGCACTGAACGCCGCTTCACATAAAACCGTCTGCCTCGTGTCTGCCTGACCATTGGGCTGCAGACGGTCGCGCGTCTCGTAAGAGTGGTGCAGCTCTCGGGAACTAGGGCAGGTTTTGCGAAGAGGCTGCAAGACGTACTCCTGGGAAACTGGCAAGTCTTTTCGGATATATAGTTTTAGCGTGTTTGTGAATCGTATCGATGTTTGACATTGGGCCCACCTATATGGAAGTTCTGGCTTATTACTGTTGTATTACTGGTGTGCACGCTTGACATTCTACAACTGAATGCATATTTGGTCCTGTTTTGTGGAGTAGATTATAGAGTGGCTTCCCTAGTGGTTTGACCGCAAAACTGTTCTGAGGAAAAACAAAGCATTTGATGCAATCTATCTAACGCGGGCCAAAAGGTGTCGTATATTTCTGCGGACAAGTATTTGAACATTTATTCAATGTAAAGGTGCGCTTTTAAGTGTATGTTCATCTGAAATCACTACTGCAGGTATACATATCACCCGCGTAGAACTTGCTGACTATATTACCGTGATTTGTTCAAAACAAAACGCCCCTTACTTGCATTCCCTTCTTCCATCTATGAAAGCAGCCACGTTCAGCCATTTCTACCGATTACTACGAGAGCGTGTTGATCAATCCTATTAGAAACACTAATTAAAGAAAAGACAGCTGTACGAAAGACGCAATGCTGTAGAGTTGAAACGCCCGCATTACGTTCGAGTGGTATGAAGCAGTACATTCGCATCGGCGTACTAGGCTACCAACAGTGCTGAAATGGGTTCTCCCAGCAACAGCATGGTTCTACACAGTAGCTTCCCAAACGTGTTAGAGTTAAAGTACCATCACAGACTTTTGCAGAGGTTAAACTAACTATATACACAAGAAAAGAAGCAGGGCTATCGACCCCCTTAATGTCGTGGCCAGCTTTTTTTGGGTTCCCACTTTCTTAGCGTGCTGTTGTTCAAAAAAAGATAAACGAAAACAATAGGAATATTTATAAAATTTGTGCCTGGCTTAACCTATACATACCGGAGATTGTAGCAGCAGGCTGTGTTTTTTCTGGCAGAAAGAAACAGTAGATGCAGGGCAACGGCAGACTTTCCAGCAGTAGGTAGCCTGCACTTGCGCAATGCGTACTCAAATTATGTTCATCCGGTTCTTGTTTTCTTTTTGTCAAGTTTGTACCAGCAGCTTTCTTCGCTCAAAGTAGTATTTCGTGCTTCTACCGGCATTCCACCTCACTTTTTGTCCCTGCCCTGGCGGCAACAGCTCTGGAAATCCACAGCTGTTGCGCAGTAGTTGTCACGACGCTAATTTCTTCAAATAACCTGTTAACATGGTTGCAAGCACCATGGGTGCCCTTCGCTCAGTGTGGACAAAAACTCAGAATCATGCTATGCTAATGCCGAAAAGAATAGGTTGATCACCTTTCTCCTTACTGCCTCGTTTTTTAACTGTCATTACAATCCTTGTATCTCATCGTGAAAGCTGCACCTGAAGTAATAATGTGCTTTTGTCTGGCCTTTTTCAATAGGGCGGTTACGTTCAGCTGATGACTATCTCGAAATGGATAAGTGCGCAGTTGTCGAATAAGCCACGTGTACAGTTTCGGATTGAATTTCTTGACGTGCTGCCGCGAGATGCAAGCAAAGGAACATCCGCAACGAACTCGAGTGCGGGTTTGCGAAGGACCCATTTTTTTTAGTTGTACGTGCTCATCAGTTTGTGTTCTGTCGCTAAATAAGGGAAACTCTGTGGTCCTGTAACGCATAATTACAATATTGTGAAAGTTTCGCGCTTGAGCGATTCTACGATAACATTCAAATTTTCTACCTGAAGACATCGTGCGCTGTTGTCTTCCTAAATTTAACATCGGCGTTCGCTGCCTCGATATAATTTTATGCCTCTTAAAAAAGTGTAAGCATGTGACTGGATTGAGGCTGTTTATTTTTACTCTGTTTCCTCAACGCGCACCGTTTTTAAAAAAATAACACGGTTTTTGAAATTACGCACTCTAGAAACCAACGTATTTTTTATGGTTTCCTTTCTCTTCGCAGACGTTAGTAGCGACGCCTATAAGGGGATATAGTCACTAAACATCGCCAAAAGAATAGAATGGAATAGGAAATTGACCACCGTTCACTGAAGTGGCATTATTTTTCGAGCTGCAAAGTAATCCACGTGTATATATAAAAATAGAGTCAGTCGTGACCGCCTTCAAGTCACTGTAGTAACGAAACCCTAGGATGGTGTAGGCGGAATGGTCCATCAATAATTTGTGTGGAAATAAATTTATTTTTGAAAATTTTTAAAGCGAAAAAGAAATTAGAAAAAGCATGCTTTGCGGGTGGAATCTCAACCGCGACTTCAGAATGCGCGCCCGATGCCATACCAGCTAGCATACGAGGAGGCTGTGCTTCCTTTGACTTGCATGGGTACTTTTATAAATGTGGTATCATCTTACGCCTGGTAGTGGTTTTTAGCGCCCCTCCTGCAACTCTGGGCAATGTAGATAGTCTATTAATATTAACCCCAGGGCCATGAATTGAGCGCCTTCAGCGTTGAGAGAGCAGTCAACTAGCTGGTAGGCCTGTTATGCTACGCATGGCACCAAGACAGCCAGAGCCGAGGCCCTAGCCCTAGAATATCGAAATAAGAGCACGTTCAATGAATGCAGAAAGAAAAGGCAGCAGTCGTGAATGCTGGGGAAGGCCTAAGGGGAGTACTTGATTTTTTCTGTGAAATGGGTTCTTTTTAAATGTGTAAAAGACGGAAAAAGCGAGACCTTCGTAAAGCGGGACCTGAACAGATGACCTTCAGAATGTGCGACGCGATATCAACTAGTCTAACAAAATTCACGCGCTTCGCTGTGAAACATTTAAAGCAGCGAAAAAATATGGCTGCGTATATCTGCTCACTTCGCTGTAACTGTCGTCACAAGACGATAGTCTTCGGTCGTTTCTGCTGCGTAAATATTGCTTCTATTCACCTCCCACCCCTCGTGCTCTTTCCCTCCATTTCGGTCATTCCACGGCGGTGGAAGTTTGCTAAAGTCAATTCAATTGTCCCGCGTTCCACTGCTCGCGCCATCAAGTGAAACTTTTTGTTGCTATTGAAGTTGGAACTATACCACGAGTTCAGGGCTCGCGCGAGCTCTCCTTGTATTTCTAGGTCAAAATTTTTTTCAACTCGTATTTTTTGTATTCCCAAATATCAAGCACACATTTATTTTCAAATACAAGAACAGTGCGAGTAGACTTCGAGCATTGTTTGTGATGCTTCAAACATGCCGAATCTTTTCTTTTTCAACAAAAATGTTGGTAAGTATGAAGTGTGTTCCCACATTTAGTGGTTTTAGAAATATTATCTATATAAACCTCTGGCTATGGTGTTGTGCTGCTGAGCCTGAGAACGCGGATTCGATTCCCGGCCGCAGCGGCCACTTTCTGATGGAGGCGAAAGTGGAAATGTCCGTGGGTTCAAGATTTGGCGCATGTTAAAGATCCCCAGGCGGTCAAAATTAATCCGGAGCCTTCCACTACGGCGCGCTTCATCAACCTTTGTACCGTCGCCGCGTAATACCTCGTCAATCAATCAGTCAGTCAGTCAATCAATCAATCAATCAATCATCAATCAATCAATCAATCAATCAATCAATCAATCAATCAATCAATCAATCATCAAATCAATCAATCAATCAATCAATCAATCAATCAGTAACTTAGTCAGTCAGTCAGTCAGTCAGTCAAATAAGCATCAATATAAACGTCTCCTTCAAGTATTCCTTTGCTTTTAGCCGTAAGGCTGAATGGAGGGACACACACAGACAAACAAACGAAACTTTTATGCTTTAAACTTGCACAACAAAGACTGTTGTATTTGAAACGCAACGACCACACGAAATGTCTATGTCCAGCATTGGTGATCGGGAAAGGAGATTAGGTCATTTTTTCGTGTTCATCTTATCACTTTTAGAGTCCATCTAAAAAAATGTTTTAAACAATGGCGTTCAGTGGTAGTAGGGCCGGTGTGCTTGGACATTTCTTCTTCTTGTTTTTACGCGTTTAAATCTGATTAGTATAGAGTACAAACTAAACGCCAATCCCTTATGTAACATATCACCGAGCGTTCGGCCTAAGTTAACGATGCGGCTGCCCATGGAAGGCGGTAGGGATGCATAATGAGGGTAGGTTGAAAATAGTGAAACCGCGACTTTTACAATTTCTATTTAATAAGAGAATTAACATACGATAGTGTGGAAAGCTGATGGCAGCAGGTAATGCATTGCCCACAGACTGCCATCTTCTTGGGACGTTCCGCAACACATTCTCAATGTCTCTCCGCCCTCAACAACAACGTTAATCTGTAGCGGCATAATTTTTAGAAAATATTTGGACGTACATTTTTTATAAAACTCCGACGGCTAATATAATATTTTTTTGTCCCAACAGAGCAAAAACTTGTCGGAAGGTGCTCTTGGCATGGTCCACCGCATTTTCATTCATCATTATCCCTACTTGCCTTTCACTAACCCAGATACGGCCCGCTCCTCACTCAGGGTGATCAAAGTTACATCGACAATTTTGTTTAAAATTAGGCGCTTAGATTTACGTGAACCCCAATTCTTCAGTAACGTTATGCGCCCAGGGGGACACAGAATGGGGTGGTAATTATTGGTTTCAGTGGCCTAATTCAATAAAATTGAATAATTAACTTTTTAGTGGCAGCAGTAAGCAGGCATATTTGTATTGAAGAGTTAGGCACAATCGTCTTTCTACGCAGATTCCTTTGCCAGAATCCTTCTAGCGCATTCTTAGTCCCAGATATCGAACTGCGAATTTTAAATACCATTCGCATGATTACGCATGCAAGGCGCTGAGGACTACCGCAAAGCTCCTCCCTTTTGTCACGTTCCCTGTGTGTCCGGGGTTTAGTTTGACAACTGGTTGGAGGCATAGGCAAAAGTGACACTGCCCCTCTCTCACTCTCGGCTGCTAAATCAGAAAAGACAGCGGTTCCGCGTATTGAAGTGATTATCAGGCCAAGACTGAAAGGGTGCCAGTTATCCCTTTTGCCGATGCCTTCACCCCTGTCAAAATAAACACAGAACACAGCAACGTGACAAAAGGAGGCGCTTTGGGGGATCCTCACTGCCTTGCATGCGTAATCTAGCGAGCGGAAACTAAACTTCGTAATTTTACCGCGGACAAAACGCTAAAAGAATCTGCCCAATGAAACTGTTTAGAACCAGACGAACCAACTCAGAAGCGAGTGGCCTACTGCTTATCCATAATACCACCTTTTGTGTCCCTCTTGGCGCCCAACCTTATTAGTAGGTACACGTCAATTTAAACGTAATTTACGATTCCTACCTTCACCCTCGGTAGGGTAAGCGGCTTTCCGTACATTTGATGCACAGTTAAAGTAATTCATGAAAGATCCGCTGAAGACAACTACAACTTTGTTCAATTAGCGAGAACTGGCTTTGTAACTCCCTCAGCTTCATTCCAGACACGAAAGACATTTTTTAACTAAAAAAAGTACGCAAGAATTCTGAAGGCCTTTTATGTTTCGCGTACAGGGACGTAATATGGGCAGAAGTTATGTAATGCGGGCCGTGCATTGAAACCGTTTTTCGGTGTATCGACGCACGTTAGCGTTGAAGGGATACGTCAAACGCGAACTAGAGGGCCCTCAATCCAAAGAATCGTGTTTCTTGCCTGCGGTTTAGTTAGGCGGTCGCAATCACACACACAAGATATTTTGACGATAAAAAATCGGAAAAAGTGGCTAGAGGAGTCACTTCGGCTTTGTGTCGTTTTATTGTGTCGATTATTTTTTTGAGTTTCGAGTAGAATTGATGTAATTGTTGACTCGGGGCAAAGCAGTCTTTTTAGAGAATAAACATTTTTTGTGTTCATGGCCCACTTGGGCGATCAGAGACCATCGGTGTGACTAAAATTTTCAAAGTGGAGCCGAAGTTTACAATTTACCACCTAACCAAACTCCCTGCACTGCACGTTTGGGTCAGACACAGCATCCGCCTTTGTGAACATTAAGTGTATCAAACTCTTCTGCCCAGGTTGCCTCTTGCTTCTGGAACGCGTGAGCATAAAATGGCCCAGCCACTCTTTCCAAAATTTTCCCTGCCTCTTGGGATCGTGTGCCAGACGCCGACATAGAGTGTGCATTTTGTGCCCTGCCTGGGGGTATGGTCCTAAAAGCAAAAAATCGCTCTCCGTAGCACTTCCATTCTCTAGCTACAAAATGACGTGTCGGCGCGTTGCACTGCACTACACCGGCGCCGCTGACTCGGAAACTCCGGGAAGAAGAGCAAGGAGGAATACTGAGGACGGCCAAAAGTTTGTTTAGCGTGACCCCACGCTAGCGACGCTACCGAATCTGGCGAACGCCTTGCGGCCACCAGCGGAGGAAGCGCTTGTTTTTCGCCATGCTATGATACTGTATGCTCGCCAAAGTCTAGGGCGGCATCAACTTAATTTTTACTCTGTCACTCATTGTAGATATTGGTGTGATCACTTGACCATTATTTTGTCACGATGCCAGTTTTCCGCAATAACTGCAATTTATAACACCAAATGCCCTGTTTTGTTCACGCAGGGTCCGATAAAAGTGCAAAATCTTCCAGGCGCTGAAATTATCCACCGAAAGACATCGTATCCAGGGCGTAAATTAGTCGCTGAGAAACTAACCCTGGGAATTGAAGGAAAATAAACACCGTAAAATGAGAAATCATTCAAATGTGCAATATAGAGCGATATCTCACCCTACCCTTGATAAGCGAGTGCAATGGTCTTGACAAACAGTGCTGACTTAGGAGAAAGTCGGAGAGAGTATCGCAAACCGTTGGCCACATCGTGGAGCGTGTCTTGAGCACCCTCCCTTTGTGAGAGGCAGTGATATCATGCCAAAGAATGAAGTGAGCAATCATTACATCTGTTCTAAAAATCAACGAACACTTCGTCGAAATGACCACAATAGGGGAACGCGAAGCTTTTCAAAATAAAGACCAGCACCGAACGAACCAACTGTAGAAGCGAGCGTTGCCTACTAATTTTTGACGATTAGTATGTTGGTAACGTGATTCCTAGCTTCTCGGTATGGGAAGGTGGCGTGAAGGGGATCTACGCACTCCTGATATGACATGGCTTTCCCTAGCGTTTCCTATAGGCGGAGGGGTGCATTTTCTGTCTAATTTTTTACGTCACGTGTACCCCTTTCGAGATTGAAACTGCTTGGACAGCGCGGGAATGACGCAATTGTTTAGACGTGAGGCCTCATAACGGGAGGGACCCTGGTTCCCTTTTCACCCCGGGAACGTGCATTTCTATTTTTTTAACTTCACCACACGATCACCTAATACGTCCAGAAAGTTGGCCTTCCTATCAGTGCGTTTTGGCTGCCAGACCATCATTAACAGGTTGAAAACTATCGTTTTTCTGTTAGAAACTGTAGTGTCTACCCGACTGTAATCAGAAACACTGCATTTATTTCCAGTCCGCCTCAAGTGAGTGAGTGTCTTTATGAGCCCTTGGGGGTAAGGGGAAGTGAATGGGAGTCCCCTTCATTCTTCCCCCCTCACGGCGGCAGGAGTGCACCTTGGCGAGTCTTCGCCATCTGGACGGCTCGGAGTTGAACGATCCGGGTCTGAACTGAGTGCACGGTCTCCCACTGCTCTGAGGAAGTGATGTCTAGTGCTTGAGCTGTGGTGTCTTTAAGGGGGCAGGCCCATAAAGATGTGTTCAAGCGTCGGCCCGGCATAATTTACCTTATTTTGAAGCCCACTGTACGTCACCGGGTTCAAGACTGACAGACTGCCACAGTAGAAGTGGGTGCAGCGTTCCTACCCCCCGTCGAAACGACTCAGGTGCGAGTCTCGGAAGCTCAGACTAAGGCCTCGAGAGCGTTTTGTCCGCCGGAAGTGCACGCTGGTGCCCATACCCCTCGGATCAGTGCCTTTGAATCCTCTAAGGTCCCTACCCTTTATTGAAAAGCGCGCGACGCGTCAGTGCAATGGCTGCCTCTTCTCCTACCTCCGGAGTGTCCGTGCGGATCGTTGCGAGGTTGGGGCCGATCGACTACTGCCACGGCCATGGCGTTGTGTCCACAATATTCGGCCGCGTCAGTGACCACGTCATCAGATCGCTGAAAACTTCGCTTTAAGAAACTGTGAGGGCTTTGCTCTTTAATTCTGCGACTGTGTAATCATGAGGGGTTGTGTAACACGTGCCCTCTGCTCCTAAGGATATCCACTTGTTCCCGCCCAGCACAGTCAACCTTACCGCTCGGTTGAAGCTGTAGAGCTCCGCTAAATATTGCCAGTAACTGCAATTGTCCATGGTAGCAAAATGTTTCGTTGCCAAAGGTATTGGTGGTGTACACACGCGCTCAAAGACTATGACCATCACGCACCATGTCAGCGGCTCCCATTATTTTCCCTTGTGTGTATACGTCACTGTTTTTGTGAACAGCCGCTCAATTAAAGTGTGGTTCCCATCCCCCACGGAGGCAGCGTCTGGGCAAGTTCTACGATGGCCCTTGTCTGGATTGCGGTTGTAATCACTCAAGCGTTGCCTTAACCACGGCTTCGGCATGACGGGATGAACAGCTGTGTCCGCTTGCTGCGGTGCGTACTCTGGAAGGTGGTGGCTGCTCTCTCCTGGCTGCGCTTTCAGTTGGCTACTCTGCTCCCGACGACGGCCGCTGCGCTTTTCTTGTGTCCATCGAAAGTGCCCCGCCCCCTTCTATACACGTCTTTCTGTTGTTCGTTCATAGATGGCAGGGGAGGAGGCGCGGAGTTCTGAACTGTTGACGGCGGAAGAACCAGTCCGCCAAAACAAAACCCTACAAGAGGGAAGACCGGCTCCCGTAGATCACTCGAGCTGCGCAATGCAGGAAAAATGAATTGAATTTAGAAAGCCTCCACCGTCTTTGTCGTGGGTTGGAGCGAAAAGGGAGGGGAAGAGCGTGAGAGGTCGGAGGGGGAGATAAGGGAGGCAGAGGCGGCAGAAGACTATCTTCTCTGGATAATACTTGCAGCGGATTAAGCAGGACACAGCCATTTTTTTGGTTTGTTTTAAGCTATAAATGGCCCATTAGCGACAGACAGTGCCGGTATACATATTCCCCGGCACTAAAAACATCTCCAACCCTCCCATTGGGTGCAACTCTTTTCTTATCGCGCTCTCTGCGGCAGTATGTTCCGTTCCGCTGTGCTGTCTGAAGAGTATGCATCATCGGAGGCCGGAATCTTAGCTGTAGGGAAATGTAGCCGTCCACGCCCGTACACCGTAGATAGCCCTCAGATAATCTATTAAAACATTTCTGGCAAGCAAATATCGAAGGTACACTCAGCAGCATTCGATTGGATATTAACGATTTTCCACTCCAAGTTCTTGAGAGGTGCTTAAGCACCCTCATATTACCTAAAATATGTCCGTTTGTTTCTTTTGTGGGAGATGTATTTTTGTTGTGGTGGTGTAACCTATCGTCCACCTGAAAAACACACTTTATCCACAATAGGGGAAGTTAATTTCTTCCATGGCATTTCTGTTTAGTGAAGGCGAAAGATGAACAATAATAACGTAAGATAACCTACATTTTCTCTTTTTTACGTCCAACAGCATTGTCAAGTTCCCTTGAAGAACATCTCGGATAACCTGCACCATGTTCAGCAACGTCGTCTTACTCAGCGTCGTCGCCGTGGCTGCCACCAGGGCCGCGGCCACGGTCACTGCGCTCAGCGTGCGTCCGTCCATCGAGCAGGCTGAACAGCGGGCCCGGGAGCTGACGCAGATACTGGCCGATCTGAAATGTGAGTCTGCCTTTGATGCCACAGCAGCTGTAAAATGGCGGTAGTGGGACAAGGGGTCCTGCTGTAGTGGCGGCGTGTTCTCTCCAGCAGAGCGGGCTGTTGTCGCACCGGCAAAACCGTGTATAGATAGGAAAAAAACCACGTTCACCTCCTGCACTGTCGTGGCGCAGGCGAATGGTGGCACAGAATGTGCCGCATGATATAAACGACTGCCGTGAATGAGTGAGCGGCCAGTGCAGGATAGCCTGTCCACAAAGCGAGTACGAAAATTTGTTGAGTTTAAGACTGACGTCGTGCCTCCCAAGTCATACCGGACGTGGCCTATATCAGTCAAACGGTGCGCTGGATGAGCTGAAACCTTCACTAGCACAGGAGGAGTTTAAAAGGAATAAATGTACACCCGCTTATTGCAAAAAGCGAAGCCCCCTAACACGGCCTGAGAACCTGTGAAGAGGCGGAAATGAGATAGAAGGAGAGTGGCAAGACATGCAAAGAAGGGCAGCCAACAGCAGTTCCCAATGCCTGCTTCGTTGAAAATCAGCAGAGGGCCAAGCAGGTGCTTCCTGTGAGTTGGGCTAAAAGCAGTCTGAAAAAAATTAAATAATTTTCCCACTTTTACCGCATGTCACTTCTTGTGAGTGCTCGGCATGCTTCAGTGATATATTTCGCGCATGCATGATAATCTACATATACGCGAAGTGATGGAGACATTCCCTGTGGGAACAGAATGTGCGTGAGTTACCGGTCCTTTTCTTTCGCTTGGGCAGAGAGAACCCATTCATGTTGGTGAGTTGTGTGGGGCTGCCTTTCCATGCTTTCGTTGTTTTTTTTTTTCGGTGTACATTCTTAATGTCACTGAAACCTCCACATCTCATCACTAAGAATACGTAACTTACTGAGGTAGTATTTTTGTTAAGACAGTCGACAATTTAGTCCCCCCAACAAGAGATTAGTTTCCTAAAAAAACACAGTTGCGATTTTAGTCCTCGTCTCAGGCCTCGTCTTGGTTTCGGTGTTGAAGGAGAAATGAATTCCTACAAGCTCGCCCTATTCACCACCCATATCCAATCGCTACAAAGAGATCATACGCCACGGTTGTCAGAGCAGCCTCCTCCCTCGTTAATCAATGTACGCGATGCCAGACTGTGGCCCTTACTGCAGACCGAAACGTACTCCACACCCCCAGCCTTCATTTACGATATCCTACTTCATAATTCTGCAACAGCCCCACCTACCATACCCACCAATTAAACACGCCATGTTGCATGGGCATACCCTAACAACAAGAATATCCTCCTTTCATTCTTAACCACAAAGCACAGCTATAGAAAAGTAGTTTCCACATTGTGGCTTGTAAATGAAAAAGACTAAGCGTTGCTAGAGGGAGCTAAACTTAAATCATGTCATTAAACATTCGTTGATGTCTCTGACGCATTTTTTGCATCTGAGATAATTTTCGGCCAAATATTTTGATGTGACATAATGATAATAACCAGATCTGAAGGTGCACGCATTAGTAATACCTGTGGCGTCAAAGACTGCAGTGTTGTCATTCTTTGAAAGACCGTCGTATAATGCACGGGGCAGTGCTGAGCAATGCATGAGAGATATACTGACGCAATTAAGAAGGACGAGGGAAAAAATCCTCAGCCCTTTCACTCGGTGAAGGAGGACGAAAAAGAGCGAGAAGAGAAACTTTATTTCAAGGACTCCAGTTAAGTGCATTGGGTGACCGAACCGCAGCCTGCCGGTGACCAAGGCATCTAGTTCCGCGAGAACTCGCCTGCGTCTGCAAGTTCCAAGCTGCCCAGCGCCTCGTTCCAGAGCTTCGACTGCGGGTATTAAGGAATATGTGTCTTCAGGGCATATCCGGTGCTGCACCAGCAGGGACAATTGGTTAGGGGTATAAATTCGGGTTAAACTGGTTCAGTGCAGAGCGACATGACATTATGTTCACCTGTAGCAGGCGCCACGGACGTTTTTTTTTGGCGTTTTGTGCGGGCAGTTTAATATGCGATGATCCCGATATGCGGGCAGCGAAGCTCGAGCTTCGATATACGCTGACAGGGGCGGTCCAGTGCACAAAAGAGGTTCGTAATATATAATTGTTTATCTGAAGGAAATGATGAATTCATAGATAGTTCCTGTGTATTGACAGCAGATCGAGTTCCACCATATCTGCAACTTCAGAGCGAACTACGTAAATATGAAAAGTCGATCAAACGCGGAGTAATTCTAGAGTCGTCTTAGCGGCAAATTGTCATATGATGTATTGCGGAGAAGTTCGGCTAAACAACAGTTACAAGCCGTTCTCTGTAACCCTACACCACCCGTAGACACCAGACAGAAAATCTAATGTTTACAACCTCATGGTGAACTATTTATTTATTTATTTATTTATTTATTTTTAATACTGCCACTCCCAGCTTGAGAGCATTGCATCTGGGGCACAACAAATACATGCATTGATATGCCGACAGTAGTTAGAGGGAACGAAGATAAGAATGAGGCACATAAAACAAAACGTTCATCATCGATGACGCTTAGTACAAAAACTTTCCGTTTTGCATAAAACCACCGGCATGAATTCTAACATTTTCAACACAAGATGTCAAAAGAAGCAATCAAGATAAAAACATTACAGAGGGCTAGGACACTTGAATAGACGGGAAAAAAGACAATAAAGACTCAAATATTTCATCCTTGAAGATTGTAGTACTTCCGCGAGAACTAGGGGAAAACTAGCGGCGGAACACATGGAAATGGGACCAGGTGCGAAAAAGTACACTTTTAGTGAGGTAATAATCAGAGGATAATATACATCATGTGTATGCAGCCACAACGTGAGTTCACAGAAAAAACGGTGAAGTGTTAGCTTTCACTTAACTCGTCAATTAGTTTCGTGAATTTAGCTGATGAACTGAGTCTGGTGATGTCAGGATCCAACTGGTTCCAATTCTTGTATTGCATGCGGGAAAATGAAATATTTAAATGTATCATTGTGACGGAAATATTCTGTTAAAGGTAATCGTGCTGGTGTCTCGCATTCGGCGGCACCGTGAAAAATGAAGTATACTTGGTAACGACAATTTTATAAGAGTTATGAAGCAAACTGGAACAGAAATTTAGACGCGCCTGCCTTGCCCTAACTGCCAGTGTATGCAGGCCAGATGCCGATAGTAGCATGATAGTAGGTTGGTCGTTGAATCAGTGCACCGATACTTATTAGATGCGACTGCGCCTCATTCACCTCGCCTTGTCCCTCCTTACGGCGTTGTTGTTGTCCGGTCACACCCCTCCCCCCATTCTCCTCGCCGCGCGAGCTGCGCTCTCCTCCGCTCGCCCCCTCTCCTCTCCGATAGCGAACACTCTCTCGCGAGGGGCATTGGATTGGATTCGATTGGGTAGGGCTTGGCTTGGCTTAGATTGGATTTGGATTGAATTAAAGTGGATTGTATTGGATTATGTTGCGTCATAGCTGCGCCACGTTGCGTCATAGCCGCGGTCAGTTCCAGCACCGGCGTTCCGATTTCCGTCGATGCGTTGAATGGAGCCTAACAATTCTGCTATCGCCCGCGCAAACCGTAACAAGCACCGATCACTGTGATAACAGGGATGCTAGCACCACTGAAGACAAGGCCGCGTGCTAAATAAAGAATACATCATACGCGTTCCTCACACGTTTCACGCAATTAGAGAATCAACTCAACGGAAACACCAACGTGAACCCCCAAGATGCGTCGCATCTCCACAGGGTTCCCCTCGCGGGAAGGTGGGGTAATTTTTGAATGAGTCTAATACCTTTTCGCTGCACATTTTCTAAAGTCACGATAAGCGTTGTAGTGTTTCGTGTTTTCGGCGACCTAATCTATAATCTAGAGCAAATTGGCAGTTTAAGTTCAGTGTTCCTTTAATAATCTGTTTTCGAAGGAACTTCGAGGAGCATTTCGGAAGTTCTAAAAAATCGACGTCAATAATAAACGTCCATATGTCTTGATGTCCTTGAATGATCTGTATGTATTCCTGTTGGCCGAGGTAACGGAAGTTCCGATTTTGTTTTGCTTCAAGCTGCCATTCTACCACGGCACTGCACCGATCTCCTTGGCGCCGGGCAGAGAACGAGCGGAGTGTACACAGTTTTCCACAAGGCGGCGGGCCCTTCCGGTCAACCAGTATACTGCGACATGGACACTGACGGCGGAGGATGGACGGTTGGTCATCTCATTTCATTATACCCTGAAATGTATTTTGATTGCTCCCCGTGTGTTTTTTTATAATTGTTTACTGGTCTCTTGGCTTCCGAGTGGACTGTGTCATGGGGTCATTACTTTTGTTGTTTTTTTCTTAAAAAATAATTACGTGTACTTGCTCTCGTACAAAACTCGCCTACAGTAGTTCCCTACGGTATCCGGAATATCCTTTTTTGTTGTTCTTGCAACCGCACAGCCGCGTAAAATAATGTCAATATCGTTTGTACAAAGTTTTTCGGCACGTTTGCACAACATCGAAAGTGTAACGCCTTATGAACCAGTGCTCGTGTTTGGAAGAAACGTAATGCTAAAACCTTTGCGTTGCACGTGCATGCGCCAAGTCGGAGCGAAATAGGACTGCCATATATTCTCCCCTCCTTGCCGTAGATTCCACCCTTCGCAAATTCCAAAGTACGCTGCAAACGGGCTCCGCCCATTCGAAGTTTAGCTGTATAAGTGTAAAATGTGGAATCTTAAGCCCCACAGGTGAGTGCTTCAAGAAAAAAAAAAGAACTTCAGTAAAAACGTGTGTCTCTATACATACCAGGAAAGAAGTAGTCACGTGGCGA
Source organism: Haemaphysalis longicornis (assembly GCA_013339765.2). Classification (NCBI taxonomy): domain Eukaryota; kingdom Metazoa; phylum Arthropoda; class Arachnida; order Ixodida; family Ixodidae; genus Haemaphysalis; species Haemaphysalis longicornis. The sequence continues at coordinate 147,709,520 of CM023453.1, forward strand.
TGGTTGCAGACAAACAATTTTTTAAGACCTGTTTCCCTCAACCGCTGCTATCCAGACCTTTACTCAAACCTCTGCACTTTGTGCAACAGCAGAGCAGACCTACACCGCATCGCATGTGGTCCTGCCATGACCTAAAAAAAATACGACCGCCTATAATAGCAAATCCTATGTAAATACACTTAAAGATAAAAAATTAAGACTGTAGAACAAGGTGAGACTATTATGTTCAGCTCCACACCGGAGGCACAACTCACGGCAGTCCACATGGCAGAAGCCGCCGCGAGGATCCAAGGAATCCTGGCGGATGGCTGAGGGAGAGACCGTCCAAGTCGTCTACCCTTCCGAACCCATCTCGGGCATCAAATAAAGTCACTCTCTCTCTCTCTCTCTCTCTCTCTCTCTCTCTCTCTCTCTCTCTCTCTCTCTCTGCATACAAATAATGTCTGAACTATCTCTTAATAGCAGTTGTACGTATTGATTCTTGGCCATGGTTAGTAAGCTCAGTGAGGCTGTTTTTGCACGGTGTGAATAATCTCAAGATGAGATGGCTATGGACTTGTTGAACCAGTTTTTTTTTCATTCACGAGCTATATATCTGATGCCCGTTTCATACCATACACGACCTCCATTTAGGATCCCGGCAATGCGACAAACATTCGTGTGATTCACGGTGTTAATGTTTACGGTGTCATCCCCGCACCTCTTGAAGGGCAGAAAAAAAGTTCAACCTCTTAGGCTTAATACGAAATTCCGTACTCGTATAATAAAAGAAACAAGAGCGCACTGTAGAGCTTTTGTTTGCCTGCAGGTAATCCAGAGGAGAGGACAGTTCGGGAATCGGGTCTACAACTTCTACCGCAACTGGACCGAGTACAAGCGTGGCTTCGGTAATCCATCTGAAGAATATTGGATTGGTAAGTAGTCAGGCAGGTGCTTGAGTGGAAGGCACATGGGGGGATGGCACTTTTGAGTAGCGAGTACGCCAAATTCTCACTTAAAACAAAATGGGTCTTGTAGGACCACGGAAACCGACGGAATGCTACTGCAATTGAAGTTTAAGACTAACAGTATTTGTCTATAGCTAGGTGGTAAATAGCTGAAACTCGGTACAGCCACTCAGTTTATTTACTGCGATTATTATTTATCCCACAGGAAAGCCAGTTACGTTACTGCCGTACTGAATATACAAATGCAAAGCAGTTCGACCCTTGTGTGTTTAACAGGATAAAAACAGATTACTTTTAATTGTAGTAATAAACGCACCGAAGCACGGACTAAGGTGAAGTAGTGGACGGCTCCGGATTATTTTCGACCAAGTGGGGATCTACACCGTGTGCCGAAACCTCAACACACAGAGGTTTTCGCTTTTGGCCTCCATCAGAGAAGCAGCCACCGCATCGGGGATCGAATCCGCGACCTTGGGCTCAACAGCACAACGCCATGGCCACTGAGCCACCGCGGCGAGTAGCCGCATAAGACAACGATCTCAGCGGCGCTCATTACCCAATACCGACGTTTTGAAGGAGAGTAAGTCAGGATACGTGCAACTGAGGGGGGCACTAGAACAGCTTTTTTAAGGCGACCGTAAGTTCAAAGAGGCGACGAGTTGTCCTGTTTCTAAGGCCCAATTTGCTTTAGTCATGTCCCATGAAACCTGGCAAAGTAAAGTATCTTTTTTTTGGTACAGTACTTAAACAGTGCGTGAAGAGATTGTTAAAGAAGTCGCGATATTGCACCATTCGTATCCGTTAATCTACCTGTAATGGTTGCGGCGTCGAGCCACCTGGGAGTGGTTTTAGCGTCAGCGAGCGCGCCTGCCTTTGTGTCCGCTGTGCGCCATTTTACTCATAGCGTTAACGTGCCTGTGTGGCGGAAAAGGCGGCGTCCTCAGCGGCATTGACCGCGAGCGAAGAAACCGTAGCGCCACCTTGCGGTGTCCACTGAAACTACCGGATTTGTAAGGCTGTGGCCCAAGAGATGGTGTGCAAGCATAGGGGCCGATAAAGCCCCTGGAACCACAAAAGTACCGCCATAATGCCATCAGCGGGCGGGGCGCTGGCAACGTTGGGGTGTTGTTGCCAGATAAGGTTTAGCGCTGCGGTCGCGTCGTCTGATTCGCATAGAAACCGCTGCTTGCGCGTGTGAACGTTTCTCCAGCTGGCGGATAATAACCTTTTGGTATGTTATTTGAGAATTCCGTGTAACTTTCCAACCAAATGAGAAACAGGTTACAGAAGAGTGTTTTTGTTTTCCACTGTACGATATTAACGCCATGGGGAAGCAAAACGTTTTCCCGAGCGCAATAAAGTCACTGGAACTTCGTGCACCGCAGCTCAAAATTGCACGCATTGTTTGGGTGAACGTCATCTCTATCACAAGCTGGCTGTTTTTACCAAATAGTGTCAAATCCCCCCCCCCCCCACGTTTATCGGGAATGTTTTCAAACATGCAGTGGTGAGTAGGGTGCATATCAGCGAACATCTACATTGTGAGTACGCCCCAGTGGCATACACTGAATTTCTTTCCGGGTTTCAGGGAGCGAAGAAAGTGCTGAAAAAAAAACCAAATCATCAAGAAGGAAATGTAAATGTTTAATGAAAAATCTATTTTGATGCTCAAAAGTTAAAAAACGTTATATCCTTAAGTGGCCTCGTCCTAAGCTATATAAACCCCTCCACCCGGTCACCCTGTAACAAATTAGGCATGGAAACGGGGCGGGGGGGGGGGGGGGGGGGGGAAGAAGAGGGGGACGGGTGCCTGCCTTTCCCGTGCGCGTACGGAGCCTATGCACGGTTTATTTACCCTACATCACAATATGTATCAGTTTACTCATATCAGCTTTAAAATGTTCGCAAGATTGCTATCAGCACCTGCTGCAAATGCATTCAATCTTGAATTTTCCAGTGCGCGCCTCGTGAAGTTATTGCAAGAAGGAATTTCCCATAGTTATCGGCATTATTAAGGGACTGCGGCCTTCGAATGCACAGCCCCTTTCATCATACCGCCCCTGAAGTTTAGCGAACTGACACATAAAAGGTCTCATTGAAGAAGTATACTCACCCCAACATCATGCGTTTGCATTATTTTTTAGGCAGGTACTGAGAGGTACAGAATACAAAAAAAAGGACAGTGGTCGAGTGATGCACATAAAAAAAGTAAGCCTCGAACAAAACTGCCCGAGCTGCGTAATCGACTCCATACAACACGTACTGTTTGCGCCTTTGAACGCTTCAACCATCCCGTTTTGTCAGTAACACCCATCTCGGTCCAACGCGACGTAAGTACAAGACAACAACTCTAAAGCCATCTGTAAAGCCCTCGCATAGTTTGGTGTCTCCTGTGCGGAAAGATTTGTCCCGTCGAATTCTGCGAATCCATATCGATCGTCGCTTCGCATCTGCCTTGTCGCACAATTAGAACTGTCGAAGTCGTGCTCTGCTCCTGTGGGGAAAATTTGTTTCCTTCCTGACTAACTTCTGTTGCTGCAGTCAAAAGCCGAAATCATGGAATTCTGTTGCAAAAAATCCTTTACGAATTACTCTGTAGCCCCCCCGTATGATAGGAATGCCGTGGTGGCTCAGTGGCTAAGGATCGACCAATTTGCGCCTAACACTGCTGAGCACGAGGCGCGGGTTCGATTCCCGGCCGCGGAGAGAAAAGGGCGGCTTTTCTAGGGGCAGGATGGAGGCGAAAAGCAAAAACGCCCGTGTGTACGAGATTTCGGTACCATATTCCATTTGCACGTTAAAGATCCCCAGGTGTAATTTTTTAAATCAAAATTAATCCGGAGCCCTCCACTACGTTTTTTTTTTTTTTCGCGTCCCCACGCCGCCTTCTCCTTTCCTAGCGCCCGCCACCCATCGTCTGCGTTGCGTCGGCGCGTTAAAACCCTACAATCAATCGGAGAAGAAAATTACCCTGTTTGGAGGTTGTAGCCCTTAACCTAATGATCGGCGGCGGCTGTTTAGAAACGCGCAAGCGACGATGTGATCCGATTTCCTCACGACCCTGCGTCAAAATGTTTTCCAGCGCCGCTCACGCGGAAAACCGATCAGACACTTGACCGAGGAGAAAACCGGACAGTGATGGGAAAATGTGAGCCGCCGCCTAACCTTTTTCGTGTCACGCTTTTGACCGATTAACGGACCAACGAATGCCTTCCGCGCGGATGCGCTTTCCTGGTTGTGCGCGGTCATTCTCCTTTCGGTGAGAAAAGAAAGACGGTACTTTTCCAACTCCAGTGGCGTTAGTGGCCAGCGCTGCGCGATGGTACAACACCGTAGGCCGATTCTGCTAGATGACATATTGGTTAATTGAGCGTCCGTTCGCGCTGGATAAATTATCACTGTTGAGCTCGGTCGTTTTGTGGTGACGTCATGCACGCACCTACACACACTTGTGGGGTGAGTAGCATCCGATGACAGGCCAGAAGCATAATCATATTGTATTAAAGGAAGCCCATTTTTCAAAACATTTATAACCGAAAGCAGCCGAAGGTTGCACAGTACGGTAGAGTGGAGTTTTTTTTTTTTCTTAGAGTGCGTTGAGCCGTGTTTTTCCCCCCTCCCCCTTTACTTTCGGGAAACTTCTACGCGACCGTGTGTTTAACAAAACTATAGAAAAATACACCGTAAAAGATATTACAAGTGGTCTCGGAAGAGTGGTGTGAGCTTAGGGGCCGTGCGAGGCATCCTCTTTGTTTGACGGTGCATATGATTGCACAAAACAAATATTTCGCCCTCGCTTTTCGAATCCCCTAATGGCCTAGAGGCCGTTTTCTCTCTCTAATGCTGTTCGTTGAAACTTTTTTTTACGTGCTCAGTGCTGCCTATTGCGATATAGGCCTCCTGCCGCTGCCCAGGGGGCGCTGCGCAAGTGGCTTCCGGGCAGTACTTCCGGGTAGTACAAAGCTGCTCGGGTCCCATAGGATCCCCTGTTGACAGAAGCAAAATGAGCTAAACGCTCCCGATTATTTTTTGACGAGGTCACCCAGCTAATCCACGACGCATCCGATCTATTTCAGCGATCAACTTGGCATTAGGGGAAAAAGCTTTGCAGCGCTAAACACGTTACCAGCGCCGACGAAAGTGCCGGGATCGTGACGGCGTCTGCTACTCGCAGGTTCATCGATCGATGGTCGTACGAAGTGAAATTTTAAGTGAAATTTCAAGTTTAAAACTAACACTCTAGGTGACAAATACTTCTCAAAAACAGCCGATCAAAAAGAAGAGTGACGCAATCGGCGATGATCGCGCTTTAAAAAGCCAGCGAGTCCGGCGGACCGCAGGCTCGCCTGCTGCGGTGGCGCCGCTCTTTTGCGTACCTGCACACTATGCGTGCACTTTAATTAAACAGTGCTCGTTTGCGTCGCCGTTACGAATACATGGTGCAGCGCTAGCTTGCCGTTTTGTTGGGTGTCTCAGTTGACAAAATGCCGCGATCGTCAGAAGCGTTAAATCTGTTTCGCGATTCCAAAATTAGTGGCCGTAAAACAAAGTGGTCGGGCGAACTAAGAGGCCGCTCGCTTTCCTTGTTTGCTCTCACTTTACTTAATTACGCTCTTGCAGCATACATTCCCAGTTCGCACTTAATAGCTTAGAATGAGGGTCAGCAACGGCCGAGTTCCATGCAGCCGACACGGCGGAGGGCTGGACGGCAAATCGGGTGGGAGAAGGGAGGGGGGCTTTGAATGAAAAGACAAAAAATTCAGCGAATTTCTAGTAATATTTGACAATAATCTGGCAAAGTGTGAAGATGGGCGGGGGGGGGGGGGGCAATTCAACTGGAGGACGCCAATTCTCTGTTCTTGTCTCGCTGTCTAACTCCATTTGAAGTCAAAACTGGCGTGTCGGCGTTCAGATTCGACAACCCCCAGCACTAGAAAAACCAACACAGTCATGCAGTGATGATCATATGTAAATATTCGGGGCCCCGCGCAGTGTATGTGGCTGTGTTATGTTATGCTGTGTTATGTGATGTTATAGAAGTACACATCTCTGCAGGGAGCGGGCGTGTGATATGGTGCATGTTTTGCGTCCTTCAATAGCGCTTGATTTGTTTATTTGACGATATTGCCCCCACCTACTCGCTTAGTATACATGTACCCTGCCGTTCGTAAATCATGCGGTTGTAAAACGTTACGCAAGAATCATTTAGTTTGCGAAAATACGAAACAAAATTTCCTCTCGTTTCAAAGGCGGTGCAGGCCAGCAGTGTCAGCTGAGTCGGCTGCGCAATTCTTGCGTTCGCTGCATGCTCCCGCTGAAGCAACCTTTTGCAGTTACCTCAGGGTATAGGATGAGCAGCGTTCCGTGTTTATACTACTCGTGAACTTCCTTTGTCGGACCCGCACCGCAAGAAGAAAAAAGTGTAACTGTCGTTAAACAGTAAACCACCCGACCTGCCGATACTGTTCCACGCCGCGACCACCGTGACAGCTCGCTCAAAAGAAGCCGACAAATCGGCTTCTTTAGCGGATATTATTTTGTTAGCCTCTGCAACTACTTTAGGGCTATTTCATACAGTATGCGATCCATTTAAACACGCCACAAAGTGCCACAACCTAACTTTCACTCTGGCTTGTAATTGAAAACACATGGGGGCGGGAGGAGGGTCGTCTGCTTTTGTCACTACCCAGAGGCGTTCGGCCGCTAGGGCGCTGCATGTAGGCCAAAACTTCAGCGCAGGAGGCCTATGAGGGTTTGGTTGCAGGATGGGGCCCTGTATTCTCCCTCCACCTCCCTCCTTCCAAGCCTACCTTGTGTCTAGTTAAGGGGGACTCGCCGTTAACACTCCTATGGCCCACGGACTTAAAAACCGTTGCCCACAAATAAGAAAAGCTTTACAAATACATATCAATGTTCACAACGGCCTAGTTTGCTTATTTTGGAGATATGCCACGTCTGTAGTGAAATTTTAAAAAAATCTCGTGCATGCTAGTCAGCTAGCGCCATCTAGTGAAAACTGAATACCAAAAATGCGTTCATTGTTTATTTTTTGTCTCAGTAAAGAAGCAACATATTTCTAAAAGAAGAAAATTAGCCCGTTACGAACATTTCAATCAATTTGTAAAATCTTCCGTGTCGGTACAAGATGCTTTAGAAGCCCGTGGATCATGAATTAGTAAGTACCGTCGGAATGCGATCAGGTGAATCCCCCTGAAGTGGATGGCAGGACACTTTAGTCGTTATAAGGACATACCAATTTTGAAAAACACACACATCACTATTTTTTTCTCTGAAAGTACAATTGCCTTTTTATATATCCATAGCACGAGTTTAAAAATCGAACAAATCGTGCAAATGACTTAAACGACGCATTGACGTTCCATATGGCAGTTCCACAGTTCCAGCAAAGAGTTTTCTTTCCAACTCCCAAACACGATTCGCAAAAATTGCTATTTAGAATAAAAAAACAATAAGCAACACCCGGCCGGGGTTTGAGCCCTCGACCTTGATTGAGCTGGGAGAGAGGGAGAGAAAGCTCTTTATAGAGGAAAGCAGACAGGTCTGCCGGCATGTTAACGCCGACATGCTACTCTGCGGGGTGCGGGAGGAGGAAATAAAGTTGCAATAGGAAAAAAGGTGGAAGGGATAGAAGTAAGAAGAAAATAAAATAAGTAAAAACAAAGGAGGTAGCGTGTGCGTTGGGTACCGTCAGTGCGACACGTGAAAAGTCTATGGACGGTGTACAGTGCAAGGATGGTCTGGTCCATATCAGCTCAGCGACGCCGATGTCATTGAGGTATTCAAATAATTGCGATTAGCACTTTACGCTGAGAGGAGGAAGATGGCCATGGTCCAGAAGTGCTTTTAAGTCAAGGAACTGTGGTTGAGGCACTCGATCTTCTTTGCGAGGTTGTTCCTTGCTTGACAGTATGTAGGGCACTCCAGTAAAATATGCTCGACGGTTTCTGGTGAACCGCAGTTGTCACAATAGGGGTTCGATGTTAGGCCAAGGCGATAGCCGTAGGTATGTGTTAGCGCCACGTTGAGGCGTAAGCGATGGAGCAAGTCTCTAGCCGACGTGGAAATCGCTCCGGTAACCTTAGTGCCAAATTTGGGTCGACATGATGCAGGAATGGGTGCTGGTTTTCCAGAGAGACCATAAGGTGCTTCTTTCCCTGAAAACAAGCTCCTTTGCTAATCTCGAGGCATCGTGCTTCGTGAAGAATATGTTCCTCACGTTCCGCAGTCGTAATCCTCTCTTGGCAGCCTCATCTGCTTTTTTCATTGCCTATGATGCCGCAGTGGGCAGGGATCCACTGCAGTATCACGCGGTGTCCGGCGACACAAACTAGACGATTTAGGTAATAGACATCGCGGGATATATGTTCGTGAATGCTGATGCAGCTGGCAAGTCGAAGAGTTTGCAGTGCTGTCTTCGAATTCGTAACGATTACCCACTGTGCTGGCTGCTGACGGAGAATGTAGCGAAGTGCTTGTTTGTTGGCATGAAGCTCAGCAGATGTAGATGACGTGGGCGCTCAAGACGGTATTAGAGTGCTTGGCCGGTGGATGAAATGAAGAGCCCAGAAGAACTGCAGTCAGGCGTAGTTGATTCATCAGTAAAATGTGGGCGCTAAGCTTTAGTCCACTGCACCACGAAAAAACGAGAGATTACGTGATATGACCCGTATACTATATTCAGACCCACCCTTTGTGTCGGACCAGTGTTCTGTGTGTGATTTTCAAGGACTCCTGGCTGGTTAACTCAACATTTCTTGAATAACAGCCGCGCAGAAAGGTTTCCATGAGGCCCCAACCATAGTTCATCGCCAGCAACAGCACTGTTTCGGCTCCGACTGCGATTTCGTCCTGCGGAAAAATGCTGTGCTTTTTGTTTACGCTTTACACTAAAAATTTGGTCAATATTGATTCCTTATCACCTAATAAACCTCAGTAACTCCTCTTCTCCTGTTAACTGAGCTTATATTTTCTACAAGCGTTGCTGGTCGCACACGAATATGCAGTTTGCAACCCCGGGAAACGAATTGTCGTCAAGGCGAACGGCCGGAGCATCGTAAGCCGAAATACGGATCGCATGTGTTGAGCTGTATAAAGTTCATGGACCTTACTATGTTTATTACACTCTAGGAACTAACAGAACCGAGCCGCATTCATTACGGCACGAATGTTGTCGAGGCGGAGTTTTCGCTTCTCGATCCATTCCCGACGACCATTCGGCCGATTGGTACTGTCGGCGTCTTCGGTCAGCGAGCCAGTCACACCACGCGAACTTTCGATCGGCCGACGTGTTCGTGTCGCCGTCGCTGTCGTGTGACAATGCGGTCTTCCAACTCAGAAGTCGGCGTCGCCGTCGTGTCATCGTGTCTTGGCCAAGTCAACGCGCCTCAACGAGAAGCGTGGTAACGGAGTAAAAAATATAAATATAGACGGACACAATAGCGTTAATGTTGCAGGAAGCGCTAATTAACCAAAAGCGCCGCCGCGACCCGTCGACGCTGAGCAGACGACGCTTCTCTTCACCGGAAGTGCGAGACAAAGCCGCCCAATTGAAAGATTTCTGCTTCATGGCGCACATTGGAGAATCGATGACGTACATGCGAGAAGGTGGCGGAGTCCAAAAACACGCGGAAAGGGTGGGAACGCGGCAACAAACTTTGCAACGAAAGTGTGAGCTTTACGCTGCACGTAAAATGATATACTTGGCCCAGATGACGTTGACCACCCAACCTAAAGATTGCGGTAGTTCATTTATTGTGCCCAAAACGCCTTTCAAAGACCTTTCAAGTGACCGAGGAATCTTCCCTCGGTTCTTCTTACGTTCCAAACCGTAGTACAGTGAAATCTCGATATAACGAACTTCAGGGGGATGGCGGAAAATTGCTCGTTATTCTGAAAACGTCGTTGTATCGAAAATCGCAAAATTTAAGACAACAAATAACATTTCAATGCCTAAAACAACCTACCTGTAGAGCTGTGCATCCTTGAAGTCATTTTTCAGAAAAAATGCACAAGTGATTCATGAAACAATGTACGTTTATTTAAAGTTAGTTGGCAATTTTCTCCTAGTGCGTTGCAGTGCAAGCTTCCTAGCACGAAGGACTCTAACTCTTCCATATTCCTGTGGACTGACTCCTTGGCCGAGCGGTTTTCCCCGGAAATGCGCCATTTTAGTACGCTGCCCAGCCACATCCGCGGTCGTCACGTGCTTGGTCGCAGTCTTAGTGCTGCCCGGGCACCCTCAGCCGCATCGTCGTTCATGCCGTCCTCACGCCTTTCTTCATCCTGAACGCTCATGCTCTGAAGAGGGGGGGGAGGAAACAACATCTTTACTCGCCGGCTAAAAGGTCACGGTGGCTCTCACTCCCTCGCTAGGAGGGGGGTGCCGGCCGCGACTGCTGGCGTGTGATCGCCGCCAGCGCCAAACTGCGCGGCGGCTTTCTGTGCGTCCTTGTCCGTCTCGCGCACCGCACGCGCGAGATGGGGCGGTAGTATATTCGTTCCCGCTTCCGCGTCATTGCACTCCCACATCATGTGGGTCATGGTCGCCTCGCGGCCCCGCACACCGCACACTGGTCCGTGATGTATCGTTCGGGCGTGACATGCACGGCCCACACCGGGGTCCACGTCGCTCCCACTTGGAGTTGTCGGAGGAGCGCCGCCTCCTGCCGGGTGAGGTCGGGTGCGGCGCAGGGTAGCGTTTACGTTGCTCCCTGTGCCATTCCAGGACCCCTCCATACGTTGTAATCGGGGCGGGCTCCGGTTCTTCCACCCCCCTCGGTCTTCTGCGTTGTCGTTGTCGTCTCTGTGCATCGTTGTTTTCTTTGGCCGCACGAGTTGAACGCGGCGCAGCCGGCCGACGGGGCGTCGGTCAGCGCCCTCGCCGCCTGTCCGCGTCCTCGTTGCGGTTGCGAACGGGTCCCACGCTGCCCATGTGGGCCGGGAACCATCGCAAGCATATCGGCCGTCCGCGAGTCCAGGCTCCGCACACCCTCACTGCGTTCACACACACCTTGGTTCCTTGCGAAATTGGCGATTGCCTCCCTCGAGTCACTTAGCACCGTCGTGCATCCTCTGGCGGTTTCTTGCCGCCAGCGCTATGGCCGTTTCCTCCGCCTCCGTGGCCGTCTCGACACGCACGCTGCACGCCGCGACGACTCTGCCGGTGGTTGCTTGCACGACCGCCGCCGTGTAGGCATGTCGGCGGTTGTCGGGGTATCGGGCCACGTCGACGTACATGGCGCCGGCGTCGTCATCGTACGTCTCTGCCAGGGTGCGAGCCCTGGACCAGGCGACGCTCATGGTTCTCTGTTGGATCCATGGTGCCGTGGGATCGGTGCGACGCGGATGCTGTCGCGGGCCTCGCGCGCCAGCGGCAGCCGCCTCTTGCTCTCCCGCAGCCTCGTTTCGGTCCTACCGCCGACAAGGATGGCCCTGCCCGTGCGCGTCGTTTCCAGTCTGGCTATCTGCGCCGTTGCTTGCGCCTCTATGATCTCGCTCAGCGTGTTGTACAAGCCTAAGTCGAGCCTGTTCTGTGTATTGTGTGGGTGTATAAGCCCAGCGCAGCTTTGTATGCCCGCGGCGTATGAGAGCGTCGAGCTTATTGCGTTCGGCCGTGGTCCAGTTGTGAAAGGCGGCCACGTACGCCAGGTGGCTTAGACGAACGACTGGACCAGCCTCAGCGTGCTGCGTTCCTTCATGCCGGCGTTGCCTGTTGGCAATCTTTCTTGACGAGGCCGAGTGCTCGGGCTTGCTTTGATTTGCAGTAGCTTGACGGTGTGAGCGTTGCGTCGGTGTTCGTGGATGTGTAGTCCGAGGACTCTGATGGTCTCTACCACGGGTTATGGCCGACCCGTCACCCGTGCGCACTTGGATGTTTGCCGCCTTCCCGTTCTTGGGGCTTCGCGGGGCCTTCAGGATTAGTAGTTCCGACTTGGCGGGGGAGCATTGCAGCCCCGTTCCCTCGAGCTGGTCTTCGACCGCTTTCACCGCGCACTGGAGCGAGTCTTCGATCTCTCGCTCGCTGCCGCCCGGCACCCAGATGGTGATGTCGTCGGCGTAGATTGTGTGGTTGACGTTGGGGGCGGTGCCGAGGCGTTCCGCAACCCCGATCATCACCCGGTTGAACAGCGTCGGAGAGATCACCGCTCCTTGCGGCGTGCCCACGCTGCCCAACGTTTTTCGTTGGTAGTTCTAAGTCTCCTGCCACGATGGTCGTTGTGCGTGCCGTGAGAAAGTCTCTAATGTAGGCAAACGTCCTCCTTCCCATGTTGAGGCGGGACACCTGCCGTAGTATGGCGTCGTGGCGAACGTTGTCGAAGGCGCCTTTTAGGTCCAGGCCCAGGACGGCGGCGTTGTCGACGGATCTCTTATTATCAATAATATCGTGCTTGAGAAGCAGCATGGCGTCTTGCGTGCTGAGGCCCGCACGGAAGCCGAGCATCGTGTTGGGATAGTGCTCGCCGTCCTCGAGATACCTTTGCCATCGGTTAAGTAGTACATGCTCCAGCACCTTGCCCACGCACGACGTGAGCGAGATGGGACGCAGGTTCTCGATGTCTGGCGGCTTGCCCGGCTTGGGTATTAGGACCGTGCGAGCCTCCTTCCACTTGGGGGGTAGGGTGCCGCTCCGCCAGCACGCGTTGTAGTAACGTCGTGAGCGCGGTGATGGCCTCGTCGTTCAGGTTTCGTAGTTCCTTGTTGGACACGCCGTCCGGGCCGGCCGCCGACTTGCCGTTGAGCTTTTGCAGGACCGCACGCACCTCCACTCTTCGATGTCGGCGTCGAGCGCCTCGTTGGGCTCGCCCTCGTAGTCCGGTAGCGGAGTCGGCGGCGTGGCCGGCAGGTACTTAGCGTTCCAGTCTGCGCCGCACCTCGTCGTCCCCTAGCTCCCTGCGAGCCTTGAGGAGGGTTGCGGGCCAGGACGTGCTGCTGCCTCCCCTTTGGTCTTACTCTCGTCGAGGAGGTGGCGCAGCAGCTTCCAAGTCCCTACTCTTGTGTAACTGTCCGTCGGCCTCTTGGCATACGGCGTGCCAACGTTGGCGGTTGAGCGCTGCGCAGTGCTTTTCGATTTCCTTGTTAAGGAGCGCCACGCGCTTGCGAAGCGTTCGGTTGCGCTTTCTGAGTTCGCCATCGGTGTTTCAAACGAGTCGCGCGCCTCGATGAGGTGCGCGAGCCGGCTGTCTACCTCGTTGACTTCGTCCTCGGCTTCGAGCTCGGTGGTGGCCCTCTTTGCTTCCCGGCGGATCGCCTCCGTCCACCTCTCTATGTCGTCTATGACATCGGGTACGTTCGCGAGGTTGATCCGGAATGCATTCCAGTCTGTGTGCTTGTGTGTGCGTTTGGGGCTCGCCCTGCCTTTAACGGAACGGTTAGCTCGAGGAGACAGTGAGCGTCTCGGCGGTGTTTTCTCCACTTCACCTTCGCGTTGTTACTGAAGGCGAGGTCCGGGTTGGTTGTCCCGGTGCACCGACGTCGGGGCGTGTCTGGTCGGGATGGAAACGTCGTTGACGAGGTGGTAGCCGGCCGCTTGCGTTTCCGTCCAGCAGACTCTTTCCTTTTGCCGTGTCGTGGCCGTAGCCCCCATTCCGTGTGCGGCGCGTTAAAGTCGCCGCAGAGCAGCGTCGTGTGGTCTTCGGTAAGCCGCTTGAGCTTCCCCACGATTGTTCTGTATCGTTGTTGCGCGTACCGGAGTTTCGCGTATGCGTTGGTGACGTAGACGTGCTCCTTCTTGCTGCCGCGGCCTACCACCAGCTCCACGGTTAGGTGCTCGACGTTCGCGGTGTGCAGCGAGCGTATGCTCCAGGCTTGTTATGCCTTTCTTGACGAACGTGCAGACCCGCCGCTCACTCGGGCTCCGCGTTCCGGGCCCTTGGGGTGTGCTAGGGCGTAGGTGCCGTACCCCGGCAGTGTCGGGGCGTGTTCGCTGTGAGTCTCTTGCAGCAAGATCACGTCCGGTCGGCGTTCCGCTTGCGTTACGTATTGCGCGAGCGTCGCCTCTCCTCCCTCAGCAGCCGTTTGATGCTCTGAAGATTGTCGTCTGTGTTCAGCTCCGCTGATGTCCGTGAGATCCAGCAAGCAATCCGAGCAGCGGCGGAACGTAGAAAAACTCGAGGTGGGGCGCGAATAGCGCGGCCGCGGCTTTCTGGACTGAAGAGGTCACCCATGCTTCATTTTTTTTCTCTTCTTCTCACCTTATTTTTTCTCTCTCTCGCATCGGCTCCGCATTCCGCGGAGCAAGTTGCAAGACGTCCTCTTCTGCGCAGCGCTTCGCCGTGTCGTCTGCTAGCATACGGCTCCGGTTGCCGCGATTGTTTAACGGAAATCTAAGAATCTCCGGCCTTGAAAATATGAGATCGTTGTACTGACGCGTTGTTAACATGGCACGGAACTGAATAAAACGATCGTTATTTTGAAAAGTTCGCTATTCTGAAGTACGTAGTAGTGAAATAATTTTACATTAAAACTATAAGCAGTCGGCGTGGGATTTCCTAAATGCTCGTTATTCTGAAAAGTTCGTTAGTGTGGTGTTCGTTGTACCGAGATTTGACTGTATGTTCACTTTGCGGTTCTCGATGTGGACGACTTGGGTAAGGAGCGCGCTGTGTAGGAGAAGCGAACATCGGGGCGTTTGTTTGCCTCCCGCAACGCGGTTCCTCGAACGAGCTCCGGAGCCCCAACATATGGCGTGCAAGCACAAGCGGAAAGTTGTCGCCGCTCGGAAAGCTTTCGTACGATGCGAACGGGGCCCGACTACGCTATCGCGTTGCGTGCCTATGTGCCAGGCTTTAGGTTTCCCTGAGGGATTTTTGTGCAGGTACCATGCAAATATAAAAACAGTATTTCTTACAATGACGCGGAAGAGGCGACGACACGACATTTTGAAACGTTAAAGGTAGGCTATATATGAGCCTACGGTGGAACGTTTTTGAACTTTTATATGACTCGCTAATGGTGGCCGCATTGCCAAATGCCTATTATTCATTCCTCGCATTTGGCCGCAGGAAATGAGGCCCTTCACGCCCTGACATCCGGCGACGAAGCCATGGCGTTCCGGGTGGTGCTTGCCAACAACACGCGAGAGAAGGCGTCAGTTGACTACGAGAGCGTTAAGGTAGACTCCGAAGCAAACCTGTACAAGATACACCTGGGGAAGTTTCTGGGACCTGATGGTAAGATGTTTGTGACACTGCATCTGCGGCGCTTGATATAAGGGACCATGCGGCGTGCTAATCCGACGGTGGGGCTTTTCGCTCCGCGATTTGTTGTGCGTAGGTACAAAACAGAAAGACAGCATTGCAGGTTTATAACACGGCTCTTCAAGCCAGGAACTTGTGGAAGTTGAATGTATTCCCTATTCCTGCCCACAATCACCCTCTAAATTACTGTTTTCCTTCCCAGGTTGGGACTCCATGGTCACGTCCAACGGCCAAAACTTCTCTACCTACGATCGGGACAACGACTTGTGGCCTGACAACTGCGCGGTGACCTTCCGCGGGGCCTGGTGGTACAACCGCTGCCACTCGGCAAATCTGAACGGCCTCAACCTTAATGGTGCCCACGACAGCTTTGCCGATGGCATGGAATGGAGCCTGCGCGGATACACCACGCCTCTGCACTATTATTCTTTCCCAAGCGCCCACATGATGATCCGCCCAATCTCATCGTCACGCAGCTAAGTCTACATGCCGCGCCAAAAACTCTGTCCAAACCTCGAAAACACGCGCTCCGTATTTTTCATAAAGTGTTTTGTACGTTTCTTTTTGTCTCTATCTTGAGTGCATGGGGAGTTGTGAACAGTGAGCTCCAACTCTACAGCTTGCTTGCTGGAGAGCTAGATATGACTGCAATGAGGGGGTCAATATCCGTGTTGACGGGCCGGTGGTGAGAATTGTTTTAGGGGCGAAGGTCCTCTTGCTCGGACGCTGTCCCGTCCCTCGTTGCTGCTGTACACGGCACCACGATGATGATTGTGGCAGGATCCCCCTAGGGATTGGCCAACCACAGATTGGCCGAAGAGGTCAAGGAGGAGAGGAAGAAGAGGTTGTCGTTCGTCGCCTGAGAGCTCAAGACACGTACCGGGGGTACGCGACACAAGATGCTCGGCAGAAGGCGACGGCTAAGGTGGCTACAATGTCACACACCGAATTCGCCAACTTACCCATCACCACAAACATCGACGTCGTCGACGGGCTTGTCAACGGAGCGGTGGGACGTCTCAAGCTGTGCGAGCGAGGAGTGGTAGTCTTGACGTGGCGGTGCCCGGTTTCGATCCCACGACTCTGGCCGCGACGGGAGGTACGTAGCGCAATTCCCACTGCGCTACAAACCAAGATGCGAGCATGGCTACGAACGCCCCTTATGTTCTTCACTCATTCAGATGGTGTTTCACTGTTTCAATGTTTCACCGATAAGCATTTTGGCTTCGCCCTCTCAACATCATTCATTCGTGGAGATGGCGGGATTTCTTTATGTTTCTACATCATTTTTTAACGCACACAAAACAGTTTAAGGATACCGTTCTTACCGACCAGAATCTATGGAAGACCGCTGCGCGCAGTTGGGGCTACTTCCTTATGGTTACAGTGGCAACGTCAAGGGGCCACACACCCAGTTTCAATCCGTGGACAACGAGTTTACTTGGAATGTAAGCGAAGTTGAACCATCCGAGCTGCACTAACACTTAGGAGAACCTGAACTCTAGCAAACGATGTATAGGAAGGCGATAAAAAACCGTACTTTTTCCGAGCATTGCTTTCAAAGCGAGGGGACTGAAACTGGTATACAAAATGGCGTTTCACGCGACGAAACTACAAATACCTACTATTAGCTCACAAATTATCCATGCTTTTAACATCCAGAGCTAGCACCGCGACCGGGCTACAAAACCCCCCACTGATTGTGGGTTCAAAACAAGCATCGCTGCCCTGTATAGGAAAGTATTGTCCGCCGTTGTGGTCGGTTTATCTACACTCGTAATCGGTGCGCGTATTACAGATTCCAGGCCCACACGTTCCGTGTTTCTGTGCTGCTGAGCACAAGGGCATGGGTTCGACTCCCGGCTACGTCGGCCGCTTTTTGATGGAGAGAGAGAGAGAGTTAAGGAACTATTGAAACCGAAAAACTGGTAGAAGGGGGTGACAGGGAGGATGTCACCTAGCCTTCCCCGTTAGATAGCGGCCATGAGCCCGTGGGCCCTAGCGGCATCTTCGCCAGCTGGACGAGTAGTTGTAAGTCCGGGGTGAGAGCTGAGCAAGGCGGCCTCCCATTGCTCTTGAGTCCTGATGTTTAATGCTTGATTAGGTGAACGAGGTTCTGTGGGAATGCCCATATGATGTTTTAGGGTGGCTTTGTCTGCACACCACTTGCATCTGTCGGAATATGAGTTGGGAAATATCGGTTGTAGAGAGACGGGGTTGGGGAAGTGTTTGACTGTAGTCGTCTCCACGCAACCGACTGCCATCTGTTGAGGGAAGAGTGTGGTGCAGGGTACTTGAGGCGGCTCAACCTGTAGTGGTGCGTAATCTCCCTGTACGTGACCAGCCTGTCTCTGCTCCCCGTGAACGTAGGCCCGATGTCTCCGTCGAGGTCAGCCTGGTTGCCGAAATCTCGGGCTGCCTCGTGAGCCAGTTCATTTCCCGGCAGGAACGAGTGTGCTGGTGTCCATACAAGGCGAACATGCCTGCATCTGTCGCCAATAAAAGTCCAAAGAATTTTGGCCGCTTGCAGGGATACAGTCAAGCCCGGTATAGCGAACTGCAATATGTGCCACGATTAGTTCGATATACCGAATAGTTCGAAATAGCCGAAACCGCCCATAACGAGTTTTTTTTATGAGTTCGCAATACGCGGGAACCCTCCCCCCCCACCCCCCCCCCCTGCCCGGCCATCCCCGCATGCAGAAATGAACACAAATAAAGTATGCCATCACCGTACACAAAACTATATAGTTATTGCAAGCAATAAAGCTACTTTCCGCTGTTACTGCCTACTTTCCTAAAAAGCGGTGATTCTGTTTTCACATCGTTTTGGCCGCGTCAACTAGCACAGCAATCTCTACATGAGACATTCATTTGCATCAGTTGCAGTCCGTGTCCTGCAATATCGAAGAAGCATTGGCGGATCACATTGACTGCCGAAAGCGCTTCATGACGGCATCATAGCGATATCCTCTGCCTTGGGGTGCCTCCAGCCACGCCAGCAGCCATGACATCGATGACGGTGTCGGATCGAGGGTCACAGTGAAGGCAACGTCACGTCGACACTTAGGCAATCCTCGAAGGGCATCATTTCACCATTCACCCGCCGCCGTGGCCTCAGTGGCTAAGTCGTTGCGTGCGCTGAGCACGAGGGCGCGGTTCGATTCCCGGCCGCGGCGGCAGCTTTCATGATGGAGGCGAAGCAAAAACGCCCGCTGTGTACGAGATTTCGGCGCCCGATAAGGATCCCCAGGTGGTCAAAATCAATCCGGAGCCCTCACTACGGCGATCTCATCGCCTGCGTTGCGTCGGCGACTAAACCACACAATCAATCAATCAAACTCTTTCAACAAAATCGGGAACGTTGGCGAGCTCTTCTCACAGTTCAACGATGCTTCCTATTGGTCCGGACTCGCTGACTGGGAGGGTTTAATCGTTAGTCAGTCGCGTCGGAAACCGTTACGGAAAGTGCCGGGGGTCACGTCGCTCCATGGGAGGCTCAACATCTCCATTGCAGCCATCAACATCTCAATTGCCACTCCGAGAACATGCATTTTGGCGGCAATTCTAGGCGCGCCTAATTCGATATATCAGATGTGAACTTCGCTATAAGGAATATGTTTAGCGTGTATTTTTGTAAAGGGATTTTTTCGTCCGATATATAGCATAATTCGCTCTATCCGGGTTCGTTATGAATTGGGTTTGACTGTATTCATCCCGCCAGAAAGTTTCTTATTGCCGTCTTGGAATCAGACAGCAATAATTTTGGCTTACCGTGCTAGCTATTGCGAGCGCAATAGACGCTTCTTCCGCCACTTCAGGGTGCGTCGTCAAGATTGTGCCCGAGGTCACTGCGTTTCCTTGCTGGTCTACCACGGCTACGGCCGCAGCCGGTCGGTCGTGATAATCCGCAGCATCCACATAGAGGACATGTGGGTTCCCGCACAGCTGCCGGTGAAGTGCAGAAGCTCTGGCAGTTCTTCTGTCTTGATGATGATCCGGGTGCACATTTCGTGGTATGGGAGAACCATAGATGTACGATCGAGTGCTGTCATCCAGAGAGCGTTTGATACCGTGTTGAGAGGCGAAGGGGATGCGCAGGGACCTTAGAATGCGCGGCCAGTCTCGATACATGAGAGCTGTGCAGCTACGCCATCCTTTGTGCTTCTATAGCTCTTCCAGGGTATTGTGCACCCCACATTGCTTGGAAGCGCTCCATGGATGCCATGACGGGTATTTCTACAGCTTGCTTGTAGGCTTTAGGGATGATGCACTGAAGCTTCTCTATTTCTGCCCTTCTGAAGTACGAAAATGGAGGCGAAAAAAGCAAAAACGCCGGTGTGTTCGAAATTTCGGCACACGTTAAAGATACACAAGTGGTAAAATAACCAGGCGCCCACCACTACGGGGCGCCTCGTCGCCTGTGTATCGTCGGTGATTTCAAATCAATCAATCAATCAATCAATCAATCAATCAACAATCAATAAATTAAATCAATTCATCAATCAATCAATCAATCAATCAATCATTCAATCAATCAATCAATCAATCAAAACATCACGGGTTTCAATATAGCTGTTATTCCTGTCATAAGCACGAAGACGCGGGTTCAATTCCCGGTCGCAGCGGCCGCTTTTCTCATGGATGCAAACAGCACGAACGCCTGTGGGTACGAGATTCGGCGCACGTTAAAGCTCCCAGGTGCAGTTTTAAAATTAACCCGGAGCCCTCCACTACGGCCGCGCCTCAACGCCTGCGTTGCGTCGCGCGTAAACCTACAATCAATCAAATCAATCAATATTCCTGTCATAGCAATGAAGGCGTCTTCTCGAAAATACCCTTTCGGCTCACTAATTAACTAAGCCAAAATTTTAATACAAGTTTGTCGGAGCTATTTCGTTGCTCGTTGTAGACGGCAGCAATCTGACATACAAAAAGGAAGGGACATTATTATAGAATGTCAAAAAATCATCGAAAAAGGCCGCTAGGGGGGCCACGCAAGCGTTCGCGCTTCACAACGGCTCCGTATTTTACTTTATTTAAGGGTGGTACGCCTTGACCAACGACATTGAAGCTCGACACAGAGTCACCGGAAGCACCCACAGCCCCGGGTAACATTTTTTAACGTCATCCACCCCGCCAGCTAAAAATTGCAAGCCTTGCAAGACCGGACCACGCCGCTCGCACTGCTAGGCCTAACGAGGACTAGCACCGCGGGTGCACTCGCCCCCAGCACGCCAGGCGCCCAGGTGCTCCTTGATGCATGTCGCCCGCCCCACCGCTGGAAAGCGAAGTTGTCGGTGAACCCATCACCCCGGACGAACTGCTTCAACCGGGCTGGAAAACTATGCAAAGCAAGCAGCAAGCTCTTTGTTGTACCGAGAGACAATCACAAGAGGCAAGTCTCCCAGCAACCTCTACAAGCTCTCTACGCAAAGGCCGGGAGAAGCCTCTGCGTCG
This sequence comes from Haemaphysalis longicornis, assembly GCA_013339765.2. Taxonomy (NCBI): domain Eukaryota; kingdom Metazoa; phylum Arthropoda; class Arachnida; order Ixodida; family Ixodidae; genus Haemaphysalis; species Haemaphysalis longicornis. The sequence goes on from CM023453.1 coordinate 147,730,143, forward strand.
ACAAACTCCAGTGGAACTCCTTCCTGCGACCGACGCCAAGATTGTTTTGCGTCCGAGAGGCAGACTAGCCCTCGCCAAACTGTTCCTTGCGGTTCTGGCGGATACAATCCAACAGCACGCAAATGTCGAACCCAATGGTGAAGATCAAATACGCATTCAAGCCAAATCCAACTTCATTGTAATAAGTACTCCCTCGGAGGCACGTGCAATTAAGTAGGCTAGAATCTCTTCCCTATATATTGGAGAACATCGGTACGACGTCGCGGCTCACATCCCGGTCCCGGCAAATACCTCCTTGGGCATCATCTTCAATATCCCAGAAACGGACACTCCTGAACAAATTGCTCACAGCATCATCAATTATAACCCCCACTCGAAAATCCTCGACGTCCGCTGACTGAACAGATCCAACAAGGCCGAAATAATTTTTGACGGACCTCACGGTCCCGCATTGGGTTCGGTACCAGGCCGCCACCTATCGCTGCCTACCCTTCCGGCGCAGAACCAAAGCTTGCACCAGCTGTTGAAAAACGGGTCATCGCCAGGACATGGGCCCTACGCAACAAACTGTACCCCGCTGTTCTCGCTGTGGCGCTATCAACGCTCAGAAAATCACCCCTGCAACCCACTTTGCATAGTGTGTGAAGGAAGCCACCTTAAAGGTTCTGCGGACTGCCCGGGTCCGCTACCAGCCCAAACCACGGACGCTCTCCTACGCACAAGCCACAAAGCCGCCCTCCGCTACCTGACTCCTTCTCCCCACTACAAGCCCAAGACCGCAAGTCCGCAACGCACAAGTCAACAGGCAGCAGGACTCCCTTTGATCCCCAGCGCCAACTCCTCAAGTCATCGCCTGGCTCACAGTCCCAGCAGGTGAGCAGCTCAAGCGCCCCTCCCAGCTCCCAGCCCCAACACGCTCCCCAAAACCCCCCTGTAGGTACCTCCATAGCAGACATACTAAGAGAACTGCAGACTATTCACGCTGAAATCACATCTCTCAGACAGGAAAACGCTGCTCTCAAGCGCGAGAGCGTTTTGCTAAAAAATCAATCTCACTCAGCTCCCCTTTCCCAGCAGGAGAACTCAACTTCCCCACCACAAAAACGGAAAGCCTGCTCCGCCTCCCAAGATGAACTTCAGGACCAGCCTCCTCAGCAGCTGAGAGGAACGTCTCGGGAGGCTAGAACATACCCTGGAAGAACAGAAAGCGGAGTACACTAATCTCCACCAATCCTTGCTTAGCAATCAGGCGGCCATGCAGGGAACCATAGAGGCAATAAGAGCGGAAATGCATAGCTACCTCCAGCGAATAAGTATTAACCACCATCAACGTTCCGGTAGCCCCAATATTAGACGTCCCCATCACAGACGCCCCCATCCCATAAGAATTCTTAGTCTGGCAGTGGAATTGTCGCGGCCTCCAACGGAAACGCGCCAACTTACAAATGCTTACTGCCTCGTCCGACCAACCCCCCTCAATAATAGCCCTACAAGAACCTGGTCCCCACGCCAAAATAGGTGGCGACGAATCATTCCAAGGCCCCCGCAACCCATACACCGCAGTCTTAGTGCACCGTAACGTCCCATCCAAGCGAGTGCACTTTGCACAACATGGTCGTTTTTTACTCCAAAACTCCGTCATCCCCCTGACTACACGTGCTCAACATATACAGCGGCACCAAAGAATATACACACAATTTCAACAAACTTTTTTCGCTAGCCAAGAAAGAGGCACAAAGCAGCCCCCTCATAGTAGTAGGCGACTTTAAGGCCCAACATACAGCGTGGGGTTATCCTACAATTTCGAAAAAGGGACGCCTACTTTGGGAACACGTTCACTCGCACAGGCTCACACTCGAAGCACCTCCTGTCATACCAACCAGACTTGGCAACAGTGCATAACGAGACACAACACCAGATCTCACTCTTACCCATCGCATATCCAATGCACACTTGCACAACATGGACCACACTCTTGGAAGTGACCATTGCATCATCCAGATCACCCTTCAACGCACTTATGTCCCCAACACAAACAACAATACATAACAGACTGGCACGCCTTCAGGACCACTCGCAACGAACAGCCGACTGAGTCCTCTACGTACAGTCCCTGGATACATGGGTAGCCGAACTCCTTCGAGACAAAAAAGCTCACGACCGACCGCTTGACCCTGAGATCCCGGCTGAAATGGTAGACTCCCGTCTCAAAACTTAGTTGGAGTCACTAAGCAGCCTACGTCGAAAATGGCGAAAAAATAAAAATAATAAGCGCCTCAAAGAACTTGCAGAGCTAAGCCACAAAACGGAAAAATACGCAGCAGAATTAGCCGCAACCCGATGGGGGAGAAATCTGTGACAAGCTCAGAGGCACCCTTACCATGAGAGCACCTGGTCCCTCCTCCGTCACTTCTTCAATCCCCATAATCCAAAACGTTTTCAGACCAACCGCATGGCCCAGCTTGTCCACTACTTCCCAGGTACCCCGCAACAACTACTTTCCTCCCTTCAAGAAAAATAAATCCCTACTGGCGAACGTATAACCCTACCAGACTACCAAGGAGATCCAACATACTCCTCGACGCGGATATAACTGAAGCGGAGGTCCGACCCACTCTTCCGACTCTCAAAACCAGTTCCGCTCCTAGGAGAGAGAGAGTAACTAATAAAATATTACGAAACCTTGATGAAACCTCCCTTACAACACACACAATTCTACAAGAACCACTGCAGAAGGAATATTACCAGCATCATGGACACATGCGAACATTTCACTCATCCCTAAGCACGGAAAATCGTGGAGCTTAGATCACCTCGAGCCAATTTCTCTGACTTCCTGCATCGGAAAAGTACTAGAACATATCATACATGCCAGACTCACCAAACACATAAACCAAAGCAACGCCCTGCCTCCCACCATGTTCGGTTTCGGGCTGGAATCTCGACAAATGATGTTCATCTCCAACTTTACCACGACATCATTTCTTCCCCCCAGCTGTCTGACACAGCAACGATTTTAGCACTAGACCTCACGAAAGCCTTTGACCGGGTCTCACATGAGTCAATCCTCAATGGCCTTTCCTCTATCTCCCCTGGCTTACGAACGTACAATTATGTTAAAGCTTGCCTTTCTTCACGGACCGCAACCCTCCGACTAGACAACTTAAAATCAAGCGAGCTTCCCCTAACCCCAGTAGGCACTCCGCAAGGAGCTGTGCTATCCTCTCCCACCTTTTCAATTATAGCACTCCTTGATATTCTAAATGCTCTAGATTGCATTCCCAACCTACACTTTAGCCTGTATGCAGACGACATCACACTTTGGACAAGCGGAGGTAGTGACGCACAAGTAGAGGAGACTCTCCAAGCAGCAGCGTCAGCCGTGGTTAAGGGAGTCACTATAGCCTGCCTCCAATGCCCCCCGTCAAAACCAGAGCAATTACTTCTCCTCAATCAGAAGCGTGCAAACTGCACAACTCCCAACATCCACATCTACATAGATTCAAAGCCTGTGCCAGTCGTCCCACAAATCAAAATCCTCGGCCTAGTCATAAACCGTAATCGTTCAAACACAGAGTACATCAAGCGCCGTTCTTCACATCTTTCCCAAACCATCAGACTCCTTCGCTGCACAGCTTCCAGAAAACATGGGCTTAAGGAAGCAGATAGGCTACGTCTCGTTGAAGCATTCATTGTTAGCCGAATGACCTATGCTCTTCCGTCCTTCCTCCTCTCTAATTCAGAACTGGCCAAAATGAATTGCCTTATCCGCACAATATACAAAGCTGCTCTGCAACTCCCTCCCGGCAGCTCCACTGCCAGACTAGACGGAATCGGGGTGTTAGAACACGGCCCAAGAGTTGATAGATGAGCACGGGATGATCCAACTAAGCCGCCTAGCCAAAACTACCCCCGGCCAACACCTCATTCGACGCCTACCGCTAAATGCGCCTATCATTGCCGATACAAAACAACCCATACCTATTGAAACCCACGGCTGCCTCAAAGTACGTCCCCTACCCCGCAATGTGCTCCCTTATATTCACCAGCGCCGCAGAGAGCAACGAGCCAAAGCCTTAGCAGAACGCTACCCATACGGCCCGCAACAGTGTATGTAGAGGCCGCCGAGTACCGTCACAAGAACTCTTTCGCACTGGCGATCATTAATTCCCGCAACAACCCCCCTATCAACTCCCTCACTATCCGTACCTCGGAACCTGCGACGGCGGAAGAGGCGGCAATCGCACTAGCCCTGTCGCACCGGCCAACCCCTGAATTCACATATTTTCCTAATCATAATCCTATATCGAAATTCGAAAACGGCCATTCGAAATTTTGCTGCGGGTGCCATCTCACCCCAGGCCCTAAGACTTCTTGTGCAAGATCCACCCACCACCCAAGTAGAACTGACATAGACTCCTGGCCACACTGGGCTTGGATGCAATGAGGCAGCTTATGCAACGGCCCGAGCACTCACCTCCCGGGCATACCCCAGCCCCATTGCTTCCCACGGAGCCAGGTCAGCTCGCGACAGCCTCTTGGGCTACCACGACATCACCACGTATTACCGCCTCTCTCGCCTCAGATACCCCCCCCCACCCTTCTATAGCTACGGAAGAATGGCCCTGGAGACTCCTACAAACAGAATCTTTACCGAACAGAGCTCTCCTTCACCGTATTCACCCCTCCCTATTCTCCTCTCCCAACTGCACATCATGCGGTGCGAAGGCCACCGTGCAGCACCACATGTGGGCCTGTCCCGACGACCCCATACCCCCAATCACCACCCCGGAGCTATGGGAGGCGGCGCTGGGCTGCTCTGACCTGACGACGCAACAAGCCCTGACGGACAGAGCAGCCAAGGTCGCTGAGCAGCTGCGGCTGCTGGCCACCCGCCCCGCCTAAAAGGGCCCGATTTAATAAAGTGTTTCTCTCTCTCTCTCGCTCTCTCTCTCTCTCTCTCTCTCTCTCTCTCTCTCTCTCTCAAAAGCTATCTGCCAAGCAAAGTAAACTCCTGTTCACACGAGCCATGAAGCGATGGTTCAGATTTGTCTTTTCAGGAGCCCTGAAGCGAAAGTTTGTGTCTGTTTGTGTGTGCGCGCGCCCCTGCGTATGCACATATGTGTGTAGGTGCTCCAGCTAAAACAAATCAAAAGCTATCGTATGTTTTAGTCGGAATTTGTGTAAAGGTATTCAGTTCCCTGTATTTTCTTACACACTACATGTTTCTGCAGGCTCGTAGGGGAAGGTAGCTTTTATTAGGCTGTTTAAATCTCCGCCTTCCCGTCTGTATATCCCGCCTCCTCAATACGCCAGCAGCGCCTGTGTGAGTATGTGTAAAGGATACCCCAGCGCCTACTTCAGCAGCACCCGTGAAGTGCTTCCGCATTCCTACATGAATGTAGTCTTAACTCTAAATTTTGCGTGTCCGCACTCTGCAAAGATTGTTGCGTTTAAACAAGTTGCAAAAATTATTTAGCACACGGAAATTTTAGTGCTGTCGACTGCTCGAACACGTCTTAGAGAATGAAAAAATAATATCCTCGGAAACGGTGGCCCCAGGCCTAAGTGGAGAAGAGGGTAGAGGGGAGCCTTGAGGGGAAGCTTAGATAGAGCCAGCGTTAATAATTTCCAGCGAAGTTGTTGTGCCCGCTTATTGAACTACGCATAGCGTGCCGGACACAGCAGACTGCCCGTGCTTGCACTCTTAGACAAAAGGGGGAGCAAAAGGACAGCAAACTGCAGCATTTAGTCCTCGCGAAGAAAACTTAGTCACCTGTAAGACTAAACGCGCCAAGAAGACGGTTTTGGAAAAAATTAAGGGACCAAACCTTGGACCCTGGGCGTGAATGTGATCGACGGAAAGGCTTACAGAACCCTCTGCTCCCCCTCGCGGCGGCCCTCCGACTTGTTTCTACCTGTTCACGGCCGGAGTTGAGGAGCGGCGAGCACACGCGCCTGCCTCTCCTTCAGCCCGGCCGTGACCTGTTCAGCACCCAGGGGGACGGAAGTGCGAAAGGTGAGCTCTGGAGGCGAGGGCTTTTCCCCATTCGCGCTCTTTTTAAATACTTGGGATACTTGATACTTCGGATACTTGAACGCGGACATTTTGGTGTGTCTGTATGTCCCTCGATTCAGGCGCCCTACCAAAGTTAAACAGACGTTAAACAAGACATTTATATACCCACAACCATTCTTAACCATCTATATCTTGCAGCAGTGTTCATACTCGTAAACACTGTTGAACAAAAACAAAACATTTCGGCATATCTCAGGCAAAACAATCAATAGATAAGTGACGCTTCAATCTTTCTTCATGAAAATTTACACGGATTATTGATTTCTCGTCATTGAATGAAATACTACAGCCGACAGTAGAAAAATTGCGCCGTACAAAAAGGCGTCAACTGGCAGTGGCTCTGGGAGAGCACCTCATATTGGTTTCACACCATGGCTCCCTGCGCCAGATGTTTTCTCTGACAACCCGAGGTGAATCTCTACGCATAGTTGCAATTCACGCCGCAAGGCAAATTTTTGATAACAAGTACTTGCTTCTTCTGCCGTCTGCACTTCTGTTCAAACCCCGTTAACATACTCAGCAGATTAGTTGATTCCCAGTTCAGTTTCATTTGTAGCAGCGAAGACCTGTCATTAGCAATAATGTAGTCACGTTACCCCTTCGTTCTAAATGAGCACCACGGCACGGATTGATGTGATGAATTCAATGAATCGAATTTTAATCATTCAATTATTGGCCCACAAGAAATTTAGCAGGCAGCAAAGCAATGGTGTGTTTTCTAAATTGCGTGTGTAAAACAATGAAAGTTTCTTAAAGTAAACTTAGCCCAATGACTACTAAAGAAAGCTGTTTATTTTTGCGTAAGCTTGGAGAACGAAATGCAATTTGCAATTGAAAGGATAAATATAACGGAAAAGTATGCAGTCTCTGCATCATCAAAGAGCAAAAGTAAATAGAAGAGCAATCATTTTCATGGACGGAACGTTGCAGATGCCGCAGCCACATGACCACGGTGGAAGGAATTCCCTGCTGAAGCCCATAAAACAAGTCATGTTAGCAATTCCATGCTGAAAATTTTATTAGTATCTCATGGATGCACGTTGAAACAAAAACGTTCAAAGGTCGAACATTACGGCATCCTCTGTATTGCTAGAATGCTTTTATACAAAAACTCTTTACACGTTCTAAGTATACAATTGTGATGCACGAAAAAGGTTCGAACAAAAACAAAAAAACGAAGACTCCAAAGCAAACCACAAAAAAGCTGACAAGGGTACAAATATTTCTCGATAAGGGTATCAAGATACGGCGTTGAACGGCTGGAGGGCGGTTATGGATAGTTTAAACCAAACATTGGAACAATGACAGTCAAGTCAGGAGGATCACTCCCCAGAAGGTGCTTTCTTGAAAATTAAACAACTTTTGTTGAATAAGGCAGGTTTAAAAGAAAATATAAATGCCTGTGCATAAGCCACAAGACAGTTCCCACTTCAGACAGTTTCTTTACTTCTGTAGAACAAAAAGAATTTTCGCTGCATGTTCGCACGGCTGGGTTGCCTTGAAAGTTGTGCGCAAAATACAAAGGGTTGATACCCGGTTTGCTGGCTAACTATAGTAGCAAAACTTTAATATCGTCACTTCAGTCAGCGCTAAAATGATAGGCTTCTGCAGACCGTCGTCAAACACTGACCGTTCAGCAGCACAGTGCCTGTCCTAGGGATCGTCACAGAACAGGGTTTAGAGGGGCTTTCACATCAAAGTTGATCGTCTGTTGCTCCTGATTTAAGAAAAAGCAGAAATTTTTGAAAAGAGCTTCGAAAAGAACAAATGGCCTGCATGGCCCATGTCAGACTGAAGGATTGTTCCGCGAGCCGCGTCTCAAGAATTTCACACTTGCCACTACTAATTCAGAGACATCATTAGGACTGCATGATTTATCTTATAATATCGCAAGTTTATTTGACTACCAGAAAAGAATCAAGCAAAGTCATGCACAGGCCTGCCTATTCTGAGAGCCCAAGCCCAGTCCGAGAACAAGAGCTCAATTTTTGAGGAAGATTCCTAATAAATTCGAATAAATTATTTTTATATGGGCTTCTCAACCCTTGCTTCTGTTTGGCCAAAGCAAGAGATAACAAATCGCTCGAACAGTCTGGCAATATTAGATTTCATACGAGGACTCCGTACCTACGGTTAAAGCAGAAAAAGGCACGTGCAATTTTAAAGTTTCAGTTGTCCGGGGGATTCATTTACAATTCACACAGTGGAAAGAAAAGAAAAGAACTTTACACATTATTGCATTGCAAGAGTAACAGGTTCCCAGCTGTGCTCACCAGAAAATACAGCAGAACTTGTGGTTTCACACTTCGCATGAATACCAAGTGCTAAATGGTTTTGACAAGGCATGATACTATTCTTTGCAGACCAGCTAAAATTATTTGCATAGTGACTGAAAATCCCTGCAAAGCAACTGCTGTTCCCCAATGCCAATGTAGATCTTTTTGTATTGCAATTATACAGTAAAAGTAGACGTGATGGGCAAACAATTCTTCCCGAGTAAACAACCCTCCAAGCAATGCTTTTGTTAACTAGAAGCATGGATTAATACCTATACGATGATAACGCCGAAGATTGAAGCCACTTTTTACGAGGAGAAAATTCGCTAATATATATTTTACCTAGACATAAAAATATTGTGTAAATGTAAAAGTCATTACGAGGTATTCAGTTTTTACATTAATAAAAATTGTGTGGTCAATCTAGTTGGAAGACAGGCATAAGCACTAAATACAGTGCCTTGTGATTTGTACGCAAGCCACAGAATTCTATCAAACACGATTGACAACAGTTACCACTCGTTTACCCCAAATACAAAGATTCAGCTTTTACCAGCTTACGAATTGTCGGAGGTAAACTAAGCTAACCGTCAGTAGCAGTGCAAACTGCACAGTGCATTGCATAGTTCTTTCACATTCAGTTTCACCGTAACTGGCAATTCTTCGACTCTGTTGCTTTGATTTGTGTAAAAATGGCGGTGCAACGTTCGAGATCACGACAAAAAGGTCACTAATGACACATGGAGAAATTACGAGTACGTACGGTATGGCTACCCCCACGGAAGTGATGCAGAGTTTGACCCTAACGGAATGGGCTTTCTCGTGCTTCTACTGCATCGTAACAGTACATATACAGTGCGCACGATTGGTTTAAGTTGCCCCTGAAAAACACCATGCGGAGGAATGCCGCCACCTGGGGGATTGAAATCAACACAGGCAGTCCACCCAGCGATCAGGGGACTAAGTAGAATGCCAAGGGCTTGAACAAAACCTTGTTATAAGCTTTAGCAGCTCAACAACCGGTAACATTTACCATCCCGCCACTTTCAATACACCTACCACCGGGCACACTACAGCCGTGAGGAGGCCCTTGCCAACTATTTCGAAACGGTGCCTGCCATCCTCCAAAGGCCTTCTCGAGCTCCGCTGCGACCTGCTAGGCACAGGCGGTCCATGTACGGTCCGGCCGATGACCTGCACCCCCAAAGGTCGGCCCGTCGGAGGTCATGCCGGTGGGAACCGCAGTGGAGGGAAGTTGGGCAACATTAGGCTGCCGCTGTGAGCGTGAATCTGTCCTAATCGCATGGCGTGCTCGTTGTGAAACGCGCCGGACCCAGGGGCAGCAGGGCAGATGAGCACGCGCATCTCACCAAGGTGGATAGGAGCCGCTGCTTTCAGGTCCCGCGCCATGGCAAACGTAACGGCGCGCGTAGCTGGAGTCCGGCTTTGGAAGCAGGTACCGCTCAATGATGGTGATCACCATAGCAGGGAAGGTGTGTTCTGACCTGCAGCCGAATGAAAGCAAAAATTGATGAGCCCTTCTACGCGTGGGCGTGGATGACCAGCGAAGCTGTATAAAATACGCATCCACGTGGTTATCTAAGATGCATATATATGTGATTAGATAATGTACATGTACTGATTTTTTTTATCATTCAGTACGCTAGTTACCATAGGTTCCCGATTACTGGTACTATATACACTATGTTAATTGGTTATAACAGCAGATATTCTTGGCGACAATTCAATCTACAGTGGAATCTCGATGATACGATACTGGGTGATACGAATTTCTGACAAGTCCTGGCGAAATTACATTGTTTGCAGTGAGAAAAATTTATAGGCGGTTACGACGGACGTGCGCGGCTGGTGGAGATAAAACGAATCAGCGGCGGGGCGGCCCGACTGCCGAGCGAGCAAGCGGAAGCGACGTACTCTTTGTCACTCTTCCTCCAACGGGGCCGGACTGTTTTCTGCTCATGAAAATGCGCTGCGCACGCCACAGGCGCGCTGACACTACCGCGGAACCACCCGAAGCTGCGCCCGGCCAGTGGCGGCAACATGGCGACTGCTTCGGCCGCAAAGCGGCGCAGGTGCTCGAGCGACCGCTAAAATGCCGCTCAAGCACCACGAGTTGCTCGTGTGGTAAAAGAAGCTGATAATTGTGGGCGAAACAGTACTATAAGAAGTCTCCGTCCGCGCCGCCAATGAAATGTGTGCTGCGGGGGGTTGGTGAGCCTAACATCAGCGGAGCCAGCCGGCTGTCTCGAGCGCTTCGATACTGGCCGCAATGAGGGCGCACGCCTCCCCATTGGCGCAAGTTATGTCCTCAACTGCCGCGCGTGTCGCGCGTCATTTTCTGACCGAGGCAGAAGCTGCCGCGGGCGGGCAATCGTCAACGCGCGCACGAAGAAAATCGCACGCACAAATCGCGTGCAAAAATGCGCCATGCCGTTCGCGCTTTGACTGTTGCGACGTACGTGTTGGCTTGGACACCGCGAGTGAGAAGGAGAAAGAGGAGTGCTCGGCAACATGGAGGTTAGAAAAAAACATGAAAACCATCGTTTTCATAGTACACGAACGAATAAACTTTGTATTGCGATTTTGTTTTGTTCTGCGTTGGTTCATACGAATTTCAGATACGAATATTTTTCGCGGTCCCGCAAGATTCTTACTAAGATTTTACTGTATACACAGTTGTATTGTTCAGTGACTTGAAGCGGTGTGGCACTGAAAACCAAAGGTTTCAAGCACAAATTGAGTAACGTTTTGTTATATGGTCTCTAAATATCGAATATTAAAGCCTGTACAATGCTAGCACCGGTACTGTTCACGGGTAACCCACGGAAAGGTGCGCGGGACACGAAGTACAATGATCTCACACTGGTTTACTTTAGATATGCACACAGTGGACCATTAAAATTTCGTGTTTCGTTTGTATGGCACAGACATTCCCAGAGTCGATACTGCCATCTTGGGGGTCAAGTATGTGTAGTTTCACACACATTTTGTCCCTTGGCTAAATGGCAACGCCTCCTCCACATCAGTGCATGTGCCGGTTCCCAAACGATTCCAGTAAAGCCATTGACTTGAAACATACATTTCACCACGTCCTACGAAAAACAAAACTCTGGTATCTCTCTCAAGATGGCATTGTGAAGCAAATACAGGGAATGTGTAGTCAGCTGCGAAACAATGTACAATGAAACTAGGGCACGTGAATGGAGTCTGGTGCAGTGGTACGCTTTTCTTAATTGTGACTAATAAAGAGTGCCTTGCAATCGCCTAAACTGACCTAAACACAACCTGCCTGAAACACAAACAAAATGCGCTATTCTACAACTTGTTTCCTTTTAATTGACCGCAAAGACTCATCCCTGGCAAACCACACATGGCAGCAGGGTCTGCTGAAAATAAGCCAGCTTTCCCTTGTATACTGCGATGTGCGCAAGCCATACTTTATAGGGTCCTTGTCCAATGATACGTGCCATAATTGGGGTGTGTGCCAGGGAGTGTTTCCTGGGGAAAATTCCTTGGGGAACTTAACCGTGCTTATGTGAGTTGAAGTCCTCGGCAATAGGTTGGTACCAACGGCCTTTTCTGCAACGTCAAATTTGTATATTTCTTGGCTTTCTTTGAGACAATACTTGACGCCCCATTTTTTGTGGCAAACGCCTAGTGCGTCTCTTCGCTTTCGCTCCTTCCTCTTACAGTTCAAATTACTCACCAAGCAGACTGCAACACATCAGATACCCACAAGCTATTCTGCTTTGCTGGTGCATGCGTGCTTACGTGCCATCACGTTTATGTCACGCGGCACACGTTTTTACACATTGTCGATTTTGTGAAGCGGGCACATTGCCTCATTGAAATTCGCGATTCTTGGCCAGTCCACCGAGTTTCTATGTGCAACCAAAGAAAGGAACAGCCACAAGGACCGCAGCGTTTGTTCTGCACTGGCAACATGCTTAGATAGCGCACTTTACTATAAACAAAACTATTTTGGACCTGACCAGTATTCTGATCCTCACCAGTGTGTAGCATTTCCCACTTACTAGCCCGCTGGTAAGTGGGCAATAGTTAGGTTACCCGTTTCACTTTGTATATATTAAGCGCCTCGATTTGTGAACAGTTGTGTGTATCACTGTATTTAAATTAAATATAATGAAAGAAAAATATTGGCTCCAATCCACGCCGTGAAGGTGGTTGGACTGCGAAGCTGTAAATGACAACCACGAAAACGATTACCAAGCGGCGTCACTTGAGATTCACACACGGGGGCACCCGCTCACTTGCGAACACCCATCCCGATCTTCGCCTCCCTGTCTTACTCCTGTCTTGATGAATTGATGGAGGTGCTAGAGCAATTCAAATTACCACCTTCACGATGCCGGCCCACACATGCCTGAACAGCACGAGCGAGAGTTCTGTATTTTTAAAGACGATAGTCTTTCTTGGGCGACTTAAACCCAGAAATTTTGTCTGTCTGTATATCTGTCTGTCTGTCTGTCTGTGACTCGATTCAGCCACCCGGCCAAAGCAAAACATGCCTGCGCAATAGTCTTATATAGTCACAGCTAAATCTACCCGTTTATGTCCGGTGTAATGTTCATAGTTGTCAACATTGTTGAAGAAGAACAAGACATTACTCAAATATGAGACAACAATCAATACAGGAGATATTTGAGTGTTCCTTTATAAAAATTCAAACATGCTTGACTTTTGCTTTTTTGCAGAAAAAGATTCACTCCGCGTCGCTGCTGCGCCCGCGCCACTATAGCTTCTGGCGTCATTTTAAGAAATTAACCGGCAACAGTTACGCAAGGTTCCACTAGATAGTTTCCACGTTCTGCTTGCAACGCACGTGGAGTAGGGAAACGCGGTTCTATAAACGTTGAAGTAGGGTGCCTCGGTTAACGCGCGCGCCGTTTCGCGTTGAGCGGTTGGAGCAGTGGAAACGCGGGAAATTTAAAATGATTTAAGCAAACATTTGGCGTCTTTACCTTGGGAGGAGCGCGACGCAAGAGGAACAACGTGAGAGTGAGCGGTAAAGCACATTTACTTCGCAAAAGCGGATAAAGACTATAGCCTTTTGACTATAGCCTTTTTAGCAACGAAAGGAGCAGATACGCGGCCAATTATTTTTGCTTTCTTTCATGTCGCATGTGCCCGCGCCTTACTGCGCACTTTGGAACCCGCCGTTTCTAGCGGCAACTTTTGGCGTCTTTGCAAGGGTGAGATGGCGGGCGACAGCTCTCGTACGTCTTTGGCATCAGCTCTCTCACTGCTTCCCCCTCACTCTTGTTCAATGCGTCTCTGCCAGAAGAGCGTTCTCCCCCTTCTTAAACGCTGAATCAAACCACCTTCTACCTCCTCGGTCCTCCCACATGTGGGGACATAGCTTAGCCGGAAAGAAGGCGGGCTCTCGCTCCGCTTTTCTTCGGGCCAAGTTTTCAATCCCTGGCGGTGCCAGTAGTTTGTTTTGTGTAGCTAGGGGGCATAGCCGGTAGCCAGTAGTAGCCTGGGATGCTTTTTTTGTGTAGCCAGTAGTAGCCTGGGGGTTTTCTGCTGACGTCGGACACAGCAATTTCCTTGGCTGGTTTGGAGGTATACTGCTTCGCAGTAAAAGAGCACAGTTGTTAATAGCACACGGCTTGCTACTGTTGGGGACGGGGTGTGAAACACCAGCAGAATAACATGTGTGTTTTAGTTATCCGCTGCGGTGGCAGCAATGGTTTTTTACTACATACAACAGAATTTTCTCTCAGGATGGCGTCCCTTAAGGCTTTCACCTCGAAACTAGGACAAAAGCAGCCGGAATACCTTCGGAAGAGTATCCTGACGATCTCAGTCCCAAGGATTCACGGGCTTCCCCTGGGCATTGGTGAAGAAGCGGGAGGCAGGCTCTCCCTTGCTCAAGCTGAGCATGGACAGCCACATCTCGAAGCCGCAGGACAGGGCCTCCAGGCGTATGTGCTCGACGTGGCAGCCGTGCGTGTGCTGGAAGTGCGTCGACACCTGAGAGGAAGAACAACAATTTTGGTATTGTGGGTGCAAAGATGAAGAGCAGTACTTGGTGGTGAACTGAAAGATATACGTTCAATGTTATTCACGCAATATGTGCTTGCCTCTTGAAAGCGGCATTTACTGCACGGGTTCAGTTCTGTATTATAAACGTTCAGCAGTAAGCTGCCCTTGTGCTGCAAGTCCGAGTCCTTAACTCTGTGCTCCCGCCATAGTTCGCAATGCTTCCTGAGCCTTGGTAAAGGGTTGCATGCATTCCTTCACCTAGTGAGGTGGCAAATGCTATCCCGCCTAAATAAATTTATTTAACACATTTAAATAACATACTCAGTGATTAACCCGAACAATTGACCAAGGGCTCTTCACTTGTAACGTGACAGCTGAAGATGTGGAGTGAACACTTTGTAAGTATGCAAGTTATGTTTTTGTTAGCGTAGGATGAGCAAGTATTTCTAGCTGAGATTTTATTTCATTATTTCACTCAAACATGAGCTAGTGTGCTGAGTCTGGGCTGAGGTGCAAGTGACTTTGCAAGGAAGAACCTCGTCATTTTGTGGCCCTCCCTGAGGTTGTGATGTATTTTCGCTCCACAAATAAATGAATAAATATTGGCAATTTCTTCACCGCATGCTGCTGCACTCCTCGTAAAGACCAGTTTAGAACAAATCTGCAGCTTGAAGTCTGACTGGCCCAAGATTAATGCGTTGTGCTACGGGTTGCAGTACAATGGAGCAGCGAGTTCATTTTGCAAGAGCTGCAAAGATCTACGTTCTTAGTGCAACAAACAGTTAGCAAGCACAAACTGGGGCAATCCGCCACATATATCGTCGCTCTTTCACGCCAGCATCAACATTAGTGAAAGGGAAGGCTCATTTTGCGAGTGCTCAGCTTTTCATACAATCTCACAGTTAGTGGAACAAACAGTTAGTGCAAGCTATACAAACTCTATATCAGCGCATGGGCAACACGAAGATTCTTTACAAACAACGAAACGACACTAAGTCAAACAAAACGATAATAAGGTATTTACATCAAGACGAAAATACAATTGGTACATCAGTTAATACTAATTGTAGAAGTCAATTGTACCACAGATAAGAATCGAGTAGATATAATTTTATATTTTTGACGAGTTGTGCACTCGAACCAAATTCAAACGTGAAAGAGTGCGTATGTTTGCAAAACGTAGCCACCATACGCCGTCACATAGGTTTTCTAGGAAAACTGGAACAAGCATACCTCTCCGATTGTTTAGGAAGTAGTCTTCGAATGAGCATAGAATCACAAATCGGATCAACAGACAACGGCGCCAAGTGCGTTGATGCCGGCGGCCAAATTTCTGTCTGCCTCGACTCTGTGCTGTTTAAACTTCCGTCGAATTTTCCTTCTTGCTAAAGGGAAGAGGGGCCCATAATTTCTAACACTGGTTGTGTTTTATGGTTATACCGAAATTCCTGGGACTTGGGTATAACCATAAAACACCTAAGACTTACACCTAAGATATTTAGCCATGCTCGAAGCGAGAAAGGATTGGCACTAGAGATATTTCCGCCATGCTATAGGTGAAATACATTCCTTGCAACCGCCGCAACATCACTACGTTGGGCAATGCAAATCGAGTGGGGCCAGTGTTTAAATATACGGTGGCCATTCGTAGCTACTCGTGACATACGAGAAGTTTTACATCAAAACCACGCGCGAATCAATTATATTCCACTACCCTAATTGTCAAGGAAGATATGGAAATAATGCAATTCAACTAGGGCAATTCATATAAACTGAACTGCAAGATTGACGATTACACCTTCTGTTTACACTAAGAAGACCCGGCATGTGCACTATTGCGAACTGGTATTCAAGAGCCCTCCAGTAACGCCAAGTGCAAAAAAAAATAAAGCTGGGCAAAGAAAAATGGTTATATGCACTTTCCCCATGTTTTTTAGAGCCGCCGCGGATCAGTGCCAATTGCCGAGTACTGGTCACCGATAATGCTCCAGATTCCAACACTGAATTCAGGTACAAATCCAGGGTAGAAATTGCTTAGATGTGGGGTGAGCAACATTTGCTAATTGGTACGCATTGTCATTTCATAGACTGTCGCTCCAGAAATATAACACTGTCATGCCCCTTCCATGTGCAAACATTTTTTACAAGCCAACAAACAATTTACGCATGATCATCACCTTGCGCACAGCCTCCCGCATGTCGGGATGGACTCTGCTGAAGAAACTGCAGCCTTCATCGTCCGCGTAGAAGACCTTGAGTTTACCGAGCTCCACCTGCGAAAAAAATTCGTACCCGAGTACCCGTCACGTTCAAAATTCGGAATTTTCGTGCCAAGAGATCTCCCGGGTGGCCTATGAGAAACCAAGAAGGCGCACTCGCTGCCTGTCAATATCACCCGCCCCTAATGATCGTAGGATTTGAGAAAATGGCAGGATCTGGAAATATGATCAACAAGGACCAATAAGACGAACAGGTGGGAGGGGAGGGAGTGATACAGGGCATAGCTAGATGTGGGAATAGCTGTAGTGGATGGCTAGGGAATCATGTGGACTCCGTGACAACTTTTCAGCTAAAATCTCGGCACCCGGGCGTTTTCATTTCTTGCCTCAATCAGAATAACGGCCGCTGGAACAAGGATCAAACCCCGGTTATAAGAAGCATTACAACGGCTCTCTATCCGGCCATCGAGTGGTTAAAATCACCAGAGGCTTAGTTTTTCTTTCTAAAAAGGGCTACCGTTTATGGGAAAATAACCAGAGAAATTTTCAATAAAACAGCCCTAGAACGGAAGCCCGCGATGCAGTATATCAGAAAGGGCTATTACGCAGAGGGAAGAAGATTCTGGACGCATTCCACACTTGTCTGTTCAAACCAATAGTTAGATGTGACAGCCGTGCCTCGAATATCTCGGGAAGTGCTTCCCAATGGCTTCGCTGTGTAACTTCTGTTCCGCTTTGATCAACAGCGTTGGAACAAAGAGTGGAACTGTACGGGCCTCACCTTCTTGTCCAGCTCCATCTTCGCACGCTGCTCGGGAGGAAGCATGACCTTGAGCATTGCCACAAGGTCACAGGCGTAACGCGTCATCGGTCCCGTCGAGTACAGCTTCATTAGCTCGTCGTTGAACGGGTGCCGGTGGCCCTCGTACGACATGATGCCTACGTTAAAACAGGAAAACTTTTGAGGCAGTTTTCAGTGATTTGTATGATGAATTTAGCCGTTTTGTATACCAGCAAGACGCGGGTGATACAAAGAGTGATTACAGTGAATCCCTAAAAAGGTTGGCTTGCAGTGCCGTTGACATTGAGTTAGAAGTCTGGGAAAAGTAATGCTTTTTTGTACAGCTCACGACGAATAAATGCTTTCGCTTCGTTTCTGCCAACACCAAGCAATGCAAAGCGTAAAGCAAAGCGTAAATTACCTAGTTGGCCTAACTGTCTGTTGAACCCTTCATATTTGAACCCGTTTGAACCCGTTTGAGCAACAGACTATGTGCGCAGTTGAGCTGACACTTTCATGATGCTAATTAGCCGAAATACTAAAGTCTAGGTTAGTAATCCACCAAATTACCGTAATTAGGCGTTGGGCAATGAATGCGACAACGTCATGTTTATCTGTTGTAGCAGAAAGAATTATGTTCAGGATAAATGCTTTGATGGCTTGAAAACCCTGCAGCATATGTGCGTACCCCAAGTTGTGGAAAATGCTGACGGAGTTTCTCACACTATCGTATCTCAACTGGTAAC
This sequence comes from Haemaphysalis longicornis, assembly GCA_013339765.2. NCBI lineage: Eukaryota > Metazoa > Arthropoda > Arachnida > Ixodida > Ixodidae > Haemaphysalis > Haemaphysalis longicornis. The sequence continues at coordinate 147,748,274 of CM023453.1, forward strand.
ACAGAACACCTGTAGGCAACACGGGTTTGAAGTGCTGTTGCTGCAGGCTAACTACTCATAAACTTAGATTTGGAATTCACACCACCTACGGGGCAGTTGCAATCGCTGGTTGCATGTGTGGGACATCTTTCGTGTGTTCTATGCAAGATTGTAATAAAGTTGCCCGAAAAGGCTGCCTTTTGGTTGCCCACAACAATTAATATGCTACGAAACTAACACCTGCCCGACTTGATTGAAATTACTTCTGCGAAATGATTTATTATCCCCATTGATGCAAGTAACGTAGGCTTCAAATAATGAAGACGAATTAATATTTTTATATCTGGCCAGCTATGGGTCACGCCACTATATTTGGCTCACTCCACGCGAGCTGAAAACTGCACCATGGACCACCATGCGTCAGTTTTACTACGAGTCGCTTCGCATTAGTACACTATTCACTTAACTGCGCAAAAAAACTGAAGGTGCTCAGCGCCGAACGCAGAAGCCGCACCACTTACTTTCCAACTATCACCACGCCGTATAGTTAGGCGGCTTTGGTTGCGTAGCTACCGTCAATTTTGCGCGGTTCACTGCTTTCTAGCAAGCCACTCGGGAATACACTTAGAGGTATTCTTCGCGAAGAATACCTCAGCGTCGAACCTTGTTGAAACTAATACACTCCTACTAGTCTTATGATAGAGACGCCTTGTTTGAAACGGAATAAATAGTACATCATGGATATTTCTTCGAAAAATTTACCAAATACAATATTCACGTCCAGTAAGCTATTCCCGGAGGGGGTCCTACTCTGATGACCCAGACATCGTTTCCAATGAAATCAGAATAGGATGCCCCGAAGCTTGATGTCAAAACAACACCTAGGCGCATCTATGGGCTGTTGGGCTAGTTCGTATTTTCATGTGCATGTGGCACAGCACACTTGGAACAGGACAGAGGCAAGGGACGCGGGCACAGTGCTTCCAAGTCAGGTGAGTAACTCACCAGTTCTTCATCAGCGCAGTGTCAAGTGCTCTGCGCTTCAAGAATGCCCTAGGAGCAGTTCTCTTGAATGTTGTAGTATTTTAGCAGCTAGATTTGATGGACATGAGTGTGATTCAGACGTTTTTGTATTTATGAAGACCTATTACACACGCACGTGCGCGCACACACACCTCGTTGTAACGAACCACCGAATTTTTTAAACTTCAAGTGTATGCACACAACCATGCATTTGCACCCTCTGTGTAACGAAGTCCTGTTTGCCGAAATTTTAATGTAAGCAAGTTTCATGGATTAAAGGAACCATGCAGACAAAACACAAGTTTGGTTCATATAAAAGACGGCCTCGTTAAAATAATACGGACACCAGTTTTAATGTAAACTTCGCTCAGATAAGCGACAAAATTAGGAAAGAAGGCAATGGCCATGCGACCCACTCGCTCATTTCCCGCAACTGAACCTATGATGTCATTCGAGCCTGCTCTGCGATTAGCGGAGGCCGGCAAAAGCAAACGCAAATTAGGCTGAGCTCATAAGCTTGCAGAACGAGCTATTTGTGCTTAAATTTAGGGCACATTTTTTTCAAAGCAATAAGAATCGTTGGACAAACAGTGGAAGTTACGAAAGCACATGTAAACATATGATGCGTACTGGTGCTGGTACTGCGCGCCCTACGCTTGGTTAAGCTCCACAGCACTGCGGGGCTTTGGGGTTGTCTCAGACGACACTGGCCGATTGCCGCAAGCAACGGGGTCTTGCGTGAACATATTTGCCGAGCGAGCACTGCTTCACGAAACGATTGTTTCCTCCCAGAAGAAAAACAAGCCAGGTTTAAATACGATCAAAAATAAACCAAAGGCAGAAAACGGCTTGCCACTGTATGGTGGCGCCATCTAGGTTGCAGTAGAATACCTCGCCGCAGTACCACCGTGCAGGGCAGAGACACCCTTTGAACGGTCCCCTGCCGCTGCAATTGGGTCAACGTGCTCAACGCGTTGTCCTTTTCGTTTCCCACGAGAACCAGCAACGCGAAACACGTAAGATGATTGAAACTTCGCCAGTAAACTGCGTTGCAGCGACACTTTTAGCGCGGTTTTGATGCAATGACTTGCTTCGGCGGCGCGCGAGCGACCCAAAATGGCGGTGCCAGCGTATATGTGCCTCCACCCTGTACGACGGACGCCTGAATCAAGCCATTCTAAGCTGCAGAGCGATCGTCTCCTGTGATGTCATTGCAGAACACGAAAAGACACGATTTAGCGGGAAAATCAAAATTTTAACTTAAATGGAATAATTGCTCAGTGAATAAAGCATCGTTTGTATCCGGGAAAGCGCTGGGGGCACTATAAAACACAAAATCTTTCGAATAAAACGAACTTGTTTTTGTCTTCATGGCTCCTTTAAATAGTAGATCATCCACGGACATTTAGGTTGTACAAGTAGATTTGGGGGACGCAATCGCCGAAACGAGGTCTCGATAAAACGCCAACGGCGACACGGGTCGCCCAATGCTACGAATGCGGCGAGACACGGAGTCGGTGAGTGGACGCCTTGCCTAAAGCTCCTTGCCAGCTAACTGCACATGCCGCCGCTTTGTCCTTCGTTCATGTTTGCTCGTGCTTGTTGGGTTCTATCCTGCCAGTACCGTGAACTAGAACAGTTCCAGAAAGTGCACGGCAAAGCATTTGTGGGTCTTTATTAGCCTTCCGCGCCCGTTTTCTTCACGTCCGCGGCCGGCGACAGCGCACCGGCCGTGTCTTATGCCTTGGTCAGAAAGCGACTCGCGCCGCGCGCAGTAGTGGTAGGAGGAGCCTGCAAGCTTGCGCCAGTGGGCAGGCGCGCGCCGTATGGCGGGAGCTTCAAAGCGCTCGGCGCGCCGGCTGGCCCCGGCCGCCAGAGACAGGCTTACCAGTGACCACCGCGGAGGGTATTTGATGGGCTGTTTCCTAAGCGGCACGTATGACGTGTTCGTGAAAATTTCTCGCACATCAGCTTTTTTTTTTTTTTTTTTGTCGAGTGAACACGCGAAAATTTCTCACATCAGCTTTTTTTTTTTTTTTTGTCGAGTGAACAACTTCGTTTTCTCCTCGTGTTGCGTTTCAGCGAGAGGTTAGAAGCGGTCGCTGGAGCTACCCGCATCGCCCTGGTGGTTTCCGCGGCTTCGTCAGCGCGCCTGTGGCTTGCGAGACGAGTTTTAGCGGCCAGAAAACGCCACGTGCGGTACACGCTCATGCCCTCGTAGACGTTTAAGCTCCGACAAGAACAAAGTGTGCCAGCCGTGTATGCGCACCACGTTTTCGTTTGCATGAACCGCATCACGCTGCTAACACTTATTTTAACCGCAATTTCACTGTAGCGAGATTTCAATGTAACGAACTAAATTACAAATTCTTCCGACTTCGTTATATCGAGGTTTGACTGTGTGCTTTGACTGTGAGTGTAAATGACTGTGTGCCTTCTTTTCGGAATGAGCAGGATCCAAAGCCTGAAACTAAGTCAGATTTGATATAACGCCCTGCAAACATGCACGCATATCGAAGTTCGTATCAAAAAGAAGCCAGATCCTGTTGTTTCATAAATCAAAACGAGCCAAATCTATTTGCCCAGTGGAAGTGTGCTTTTGGCTAGACTGCTCCGACCGTTGCGTGGGTGTTTTCAGAAGTTTTATTTTTTTTTCGAAGGTGGCTTATGAATTCCTGCAGCAATTAGAATACCGGTGAAAGATCTTTCGCCAGGAGTTGACGACAGAGTGAACGGAAGAGGTGAACGAAATGGAACGGAAGTGAACACTCATTTAATCTTCTCTTCTCCGTCCCTACGGCGTAACTCTGGTTATATTTATTTTTTTACTCCCGTGTTTACATTTCTGTACTTAACTAAATAGCCGCCGCTTACAAGCCCCGAAAAATACTGCCCTCTCTTAGAGTACAAACCACTTCATTAAGGTGAAGATGATATGAGCCGCTTTCTTGTGAAGCGTGTTGGAAATTCGTGGCAAGGCAATTAAAAGCTTGCTTACTTCGTCAGTGCCTTCAGACGTGCTTAAGAAAGCTCACGGAAGAATTTGAAAAGAGCTGCTAATCGTGCCCGGAGGACTCGCCTGCTCTCCATATATAGTTCTACTGTTCTTGAAGCCCTTTTGCATATGTTTAATGCCTTTTCCGCCCAAACTCCATCTCACCATTCTTGGAAGTCAATTGAAATAAAGTTTTCATAGGAATGCAGCACCAACTTGAGTCTTTGAATTCAATATGAGCCGAATTCAAACTTATGGTCCCAACATTGCTCAAATTTACCGCATAATTTTTAATTACTTGTGGCCATAAATTTCTCCTAGCTGACATGTAAAACATGTGATATAATAACTTTGACCGCGTTGCATTTAGGTCCGGCAACCACCTTCCGCTTTTTTCTGAAATTCGCCTTAGGTGGATCTGGCTCCTTCGAAAAAAAAATGCGTCATATAGTTTCGTATATAGTGAATACCATACCCCAAAGCTCGCACGCCGACTGAACAACGCAGTATATTTTATCTGCAATTTGATAAAGAGATCGAACCTACCGCGGTGGCTCAGTGGCTAAGGCGTTGCGCTGCTCAGTATGAAGTCGCGTGTTCGATTTCCGGCCGCGGCAGCCGCTTTTCGATGGAGGCGAAAAGCAAAAACGCCCGTGTGTACGAGATTTCGGCGCACTTTAAAGATCCCCATGTGGTCAAAATTAATCCGGGGCCCTCCACTACGGCGCGCCTCATCGCCTGCGTTGCGTCGGCGCGTTAAACCCTACAATCATCATCATCAACATAAAGACAGCGAGTCGACAATTTTAAGAGACCGTGAAGGCAACAGGTAACTTTCCGCCATTGGAAAATTTGAGCCACTTATATCTTACCGCAACTGTGCACGGCGGGACATGATGCAAGGAGTGCGGATGAACTTTATTTTAAGCGGACAGATGACAATTCAAGGGCTCCGGCCAAAGCATTTCTGGCAGCGAAGCCAAATGATCAACTTGTGGGTCTATCTATTGCTTCCTATCCCCCGAGCGAACTCCCATTCCCCCCACTTGTGGGAAGCCTCGTGCTGGACCACGAAGCCAACCGAATGCCAGAGGTCGATCGGGACGCAGGCCAGACTAGGAAGCCTGCATGCCACGCCTTCGTCGAAGGAGCGGCGCATATAGGCTCCCTAGGCCAGACGAGTGAAAAAAAAATAAAACACTACTGTTTGGAATTTAATATTTCTCTACTCTTGAAATATTAAGATTGCTAAAACTGGAAGGATTGGTTGATTTCATTATGAGGATTAATGCGCCGACGCTACACAAACGATGAGGCGCGTTGTAGTGGAGGGCTCCGGATTAATTTTGACCCCCTGGGGGTCTTTAACATGCGCCTAAATGTGGTAACACACGAGATTTTTGCCTTTCACCTCTATTAGAAACCGGCCGTGCTGGCCGGTAATCTACCAGTGTCCTTGGGCTCAACAGCACATCGCCTTAGCCACTAAGCCACCATGGCAGTTTGGAAGGATTAGTTATTTTGAGCATAGAAGCAGAGGCTGTCCACTTCACGGCAGCTTTGTGATGGTACTCCAGTGGCACAAGAACTGCGGCTTTATTTTATTAGGGCGAAAGCTTTACTACGCTGCTACTTTCAAGTTAATTCATCTCACAGCAATCGCATCCAGCCGCCGGCGCGGAGGCTGCGCATTTCTTGATTGACTGTAGTGTTTAACGCGTCGACGCAACACAGGCGATGAGGCGCGCCGTAGTGGAGGGATGCGGAATAATTCTGACCGCCTGGGGATCTTTATCGTGCGCCGAAATCTCGTACGCATGGCATTTTTGCTTTTCGCCTCCATCAGAAAAGCGGCCGTCGCGGCCGTGAATCAAACCCGCGACCTCTTGCTCAGCAGCGCAACAAGGCCGCGCCTTTCTTTTGCTTCGCTTGCTTGGAGGCTTTCGGCTGTGGTATCCGAAACTGGCGCGGTGAAATAAATTTTTTTTTGCCCACGCCTTATCACCAACGGTGGCTGGGCCGTCTGTGCATGTGTTCAGTGCATGCGAACCAGAATACGCAACGGTTTCACGACTTATATGAAAACACTGTGCTCTGGTGTTAGAGGAACGAAGACAAACGCACAATGCACGTACACAAAAGCGCTGCTTTACCGGATGTTTTGCCGGCACTTGGATCCTCAGTCTCGCCATTGCTGGCGCGTGCTAGACTGTGTGGTGCGCCCTTCAGTACAAGCACAATCATTAATACTCATGCAGTAGATACAGCTAGGAAGCGCAGTCTGCGAAATGTCAAGCAAAAGGCAATCTATCACGGAACATGTACATAGTGTTTGCTTTTGCTGTGATAACTAGGTTTAGAAGTGCTAAACCCGAGCCATTTTTGTAATAAAAAAATGGCTGAAATAGAAGTTTTAGACCTCAATTTTAGCAGTACAAAGTCACCTAATTGTTTCGGAAGAGTTTCCGTTATGACAAGATTTCATAATTTTTCCGTAATCATGCTCCTCACGTAAAAGCTTGCGTACTGACAGCAAACTGGAAATCCGAACGCCACAGTAAACTAGTTATTACAAGGTAATAGAACTCATGTAATGGTAGAGTCGTCATTGCGGCAAATCGCAGTGCCATTTTTTTCAACACATCTACACTAGATGCTAAGCTAGTGCACGAAGAAAAGTTGGCTTTCCCTCAGAACGTATTGTGGTGACAGACAAAAATCTCGCAGACCATGCGAAAGGCAGTGCTTCGCTGCAATAACGTGAAACCGCCCTACATACAGCATTCCAGAAACATCCCAAACCCACTGGGACACAGACAGGTCCCTTGTTTGCCTGCGAAGGTAAAATGTTACACTTCCAGAGTCACAAACAGCGCAGGAACGAGACGATAGGAAGATCACACAAACAATGGCGCTGTGATCTTTCCTATCGTCTCGTTCCTGCGCTGTTTGTGACTCAGTTATGTACCAACTGGCCGCCTACAATCTGTGTTACACTTCCAACTTTCATTAGCATAATCAACTCGGAAGCAGGCGAAATCGCAAACCACAAACAATGGTGTTGTGTTCGCCAACTCGTTTAGCTGCGCTGGGCAACCACACCCACAGCGGCGATGGGGGCCAATTGTTCAAGAGCATCGGCTAATCCGTAACAGCCATGTCTTATCACCCTATGATATTCATTAGTTGCGCAAAATGTTTTTCAGGCGTCGTATCCATGCGTGTTTTACAGCGAAGCTGCGCGCGGTTCACTTCTAAGGACGTCTGTGCCGTGGTCCATCAGCGAAATACGCTTTGTGACAAATCAAACTTGTAGCAAATGGTCTTATATAGCTCCCGATTTAATTATTACGTAGAAACAAATTATACTGCGTACATCCGTTAGGACTACACTATCACAAAGTTCCAGTATCATTTACTTCTAATAGTAAGTGGGAAGTTACAATGAGAATGGAAAAAGAAAACGTAAACTAACTGGTTTCCCTGATTGGGCCAATTCAGTGGAAGCATCTGCAAGAAAAGGGCACCGAAGCAGAAACTGCTACTCATTTAGCGCCCCAAACAAAGCCGCCTCGGGTTACGGAAACTCCTATTTGCTCTGGGCCTTCAACAGCCATTTTAATATCGAAAAAAAATGCTCCGCCGCATTACCCGTTCAATTGTTGCCCCGGAATTGCGCTATCCACAATCTTCCCCTAGTTTTATGGTCGCTACGGTCATTATCGTCCCCTAGGTCGTTAGAAGGCGCTATATTATTCCGGTAAGAACGCCACATCATACAAGGCACTCAATTCTTTCAAAAGCGCGGCTCAACGCTGGGTAAGTAAACTATATTAAGCTGTCTTTGTATCCGCCAAAAAATAATTCCGGCACATGCTTAGAGGGTCATGAAGACTAAATACAGCTTTGTTTATGAAAAACTTGGTAAATCACGCAGCTCATTCCAGCCATAAAACACGTTTTAAATTTAAAAAATCGTAATAAATATGGATTTTAAAAATAATGTAGCACTCAGTGGCGTAATAGGGCAGGAGTGACGTAATACAAGCCAGCACTAAGAACAGTTAACTATTGCCGTTGGCAATTCATCAAACGGAGCAGAGGCCATTACAATCACCAAGTCATGTTTCTTGTCAACTACGGATTATTTGATTGATTGTAGGGTCTTCGCCGACGCAACGCAGGCGACAGGCGCGTAGTGGATCCGGGTTCATTTTGACCACATGGGGACCTTTAACGTGCGCGAAATCTCGTACACAGGGCATTTTTGTTCGCCTCCATCAAAGCTGCCGCCGTGGCCGGAATCGAACCCGCGTCCTCGCAGAACTCGACAGAAAGTGGCTGGGGAGTCGCAACTGCTTCACATGTTTTCTTCAATATCGACATACTGTGTTTAAAGTTTGCGATATAATTGGTATTATTGTTTTAGGGACAAAGCATTCTTTAACTGAACCAAACTTTAACTGAATCCGTCTTCATGGCCCCCTTTAGCACCAGTTTATCCGCAAGTTCCCTTAGTGCTAAGTGCAAATCTGGTGGTTAGGTGTTCGCACAAATTACCTGAAGCACTAAGGCCTCCGAGAATTAGTTGAAGAGATAATGTTGAGGAATGCGAGCATCCCGCGGTTCGTGTCGAGAGAGCAGAGTAATCACCCCCTTGCCATTCTCCGGGGAACGGTTACAGTTACGCTGATAGCCCAAACCTTTGGATACTACCAATAGCAGCAAGGCTCTCTCGTCGCTTTCACGCACCAAAGCATTAAACTTGGAGCGGTGAACGCAGGCGGCAGGACAGTACCCCCGCGTCATGATGAGCAAATAACCAAATTCTCGGCTCGCACACAGATAGTACGGAAACGGGAACTTCGGCTTTCAGCATCACTGTAGGCCACTCTTGTATACCTGGTGTGGTCATGTGTCCGAAAGTTCCGCAGTAAGTTGACGGCAGCCGTATGCTTCCTCCGATGTCGGTGCCAACGCCCAGGAGAGCGCCTGCCGCGGACAGCAGGCTGCCCTCGCCTCCTGCAGGGGTGACAGCCAGGGGGCAAAAACATGGATGTAGAACAAAAAGAACAAGAAGAAGAAGCAACAGCGCCGTATTTTTTAATTAGTTGGAACTTCACCCTATGCATGAAATTCGAAAAGCACTACGGTAATGGCCTCGGAGCTCGTCGAGGCGTTCAGCTACCGCGGGAATTGATGGCTCCGTCAGACACTATAGCCATTCGAATTTTAATAAGGTTTATACATCAACGTTGGCTGGCAATAATACAGGTACGTGTTCAGCTCGTTGCCACGTTGCATATTAAAGCACATTTACCAGTTTCAGAAGTTGTCATTACGGAAGTTTGCAATGTGTTTGGGATAAATTTAGGATGAAGATAAATAAGATTTTATTTTCACTTTCAGATTGTAAATTCAGCATTACTTGGATTAAAAAGGGTGAATTGGGGAAGGAAAAAAGGTTGCAAAAAGCACGTTGACATATTCCATCCCCACAATTTGTACTGAGTATACACATACAAACCTTAAAAGGTACGGTAATGATGCGTAGTATTAACGAGAAATTCAAATATACATAAAGGGGGAGCAAATTTATGCATGCAATTAAAGAAAGTCAGTGCATACATCCGATATGACAATATGAATACATTATGTTGATGAAAATTACGTTAAAACAAGACCTTACGATTTGGGACATAGAAAATTAATTTTCAAAAAAAATGTTCTTTCCAATTGAACGTGTCCGAGGGCTCCTCCCTTGACTAAAAATAGCAAGCAGGCCATGTAAAATACATTCCAGAGAGATCAGGGAGTGGAAAAATTGGCTGGCGATTACGATACTCCCTAAAGCGATATTTGGGCGCAGCAGCAGTGCGCTGAGCCCAGCACTCACTCGTGGGTTCTCTCGACGCAGCGATGATGAGCCTCTGCGTCGGCGGCGCAAAGTGCGTCTCGGGTAAGGACCGCGACCCGCGTCTTAGGCAGGGAACGCACACTATCGTCACGCGCACGCCCCCCTCACGTATTCGCCAGCGTCACGCAGACGAGCTTCTCGTGCGTGCAGAATATACTGCCGCCCTCCCCCATCGCACACTTTCTGGGAGCGCTATCGCCTTAACGGCGAACCACCCTTCCCTCTAAACTTCGCGACTCTCCTCCTTTGCTTTTCACTATTTGTTCTTGCCATCGTTCACTCGGTTACGACAACGACGCGGCTCAGCCCAGAGGTGGCCGCCAAAGGGCTGCGCCCTAAAATTTCCACATTGAATACTGGCAGGAATAAGCTGGTCTTTTTCAACTCGTACTTTGACAGTTGTGAAGATCCTCTAGATCCGTTTTCTCTCCCCGCGAGCATAACCTTCAAACGACCACGCTTTACCACAAACGTGACATCTCGCGGGCCAACGCGCCGGCGGGTTCCAACCTTCTCGCCCAAGAACCTGGCTCCTTTTGTAACCGCTGCGCGCGCATTTCGCTGGCCTCTTGGATAGGGGAGATGGGGATTGAGGAGATTGGAGCTGGAGAACCGGGATAGCCACCCTAACCGGGAGGCTGCTCGTCCTAACGTCGGCTCGTCTCCTCTCCGCCGTTTCTTCTTCGTTCGGTCGGGGCTTGCGTTTGGCCCTGGTCGGACGCGTAAAATAGGCCTATTCCTACCTCGCGAGCGGCCCACGTGCAACCTCGGCCATAGCCGCCCGTTCGGGTGGGGTCTTGAGACGCGCGTCGGTACAGTAGTCCTTAGCCCTGTCTCGGCGTTCAGTATGCGCTGTACCACTCCACCAATAAATCTCCTGGTTCGTCGTGGCCCTTTGGAGCCTGTCTTCGCCTTTGACGGTGAGTCGAACCCGTCGCAACGCGAACCTCTGGGTAATTTTCGAAGGGTCATTTCGCGGACGTGGTGGAACACCATGTATCCCACGTCGGCCCTCTTACGCCCAGCGGAGCCCACGCAGTTATAGAAAAAAAAGAAAAAAATTAAAGCCGTTCCACTCAACGTGAAAGGTGTCGGAAGTGCAGAGCAGTACGCGTTTCGCCATAATGGGCTGTGGCGCAGTTATCCGCTCATTGCTACCACCCATCAGGTTCTTCGCCGCCCTGTCTCACTCCTCTCCTGATGAATTGAACGGAGGTTTGTCCAACGCATTTCAAATTTCCTGCCATCGCAGGGCTTGAGCCTCCCCCCGCCTGGAACAGCGCGAACGGAAGTTCTGTTTTTTTTTTTGTTGTTGTGCTTACTTTTCAGTCCGCCCGTGCAAGCGCCTTACTGCGCAGTTTGGAAGGCGCCATTTTTTTCTTGCACTGCCACTTTTTTTCCGCTAACTAGTATCGTAAAAACCAACCCAACGAGCATTCCTAAATAAATGAACGCGGGGGCTGCCGGTTATTTACATGTATTTTGACTCAATTGTACCTGCAGTTTTCTTTGCGCTAAACAACGGGGTAAATGTGTGGCAAGCGCCAGCGGTTCAGGAGTTTCGAGTGGTTTGTTCTTCGAAGCTTGTGTGGGACACCGTGACGACGGTACGCCGTGGGGCGAGGCACGACGACAAGGAGGGCCTCTAAAATTCTGTGCACTTAAAATAATGTTTCGCGACATTTCGGTGGCTCCGCCCTTTAACAAGTGGCGACGCAGCGTTGAATTATGTAGTCAAGATAAAATGCTGCTACTTTGTTTACATAAAACGGTGACAACTTGGAGTTTGGAAGGCGAAGCATAGCAACGATGCTCCTCTACCGCTTGTTTCGAGTAAAAGGGAGCACTTCTGCTCTGACCCGTCGAAGCGTTTCGCGTGCAGCTATTTGACGCAATAATTTTGGTACCAATTAGGCCTTAAATGTAGCCGCAATGGCTTTTTGAGGATACCAGAGGGCCTAGCCAGAAATGTGATGCATAACACACTAACATTTTCCCGACGTTATCACTGCAAGCACTCTTACGAATACGAAGCACTCTTCCTTACTCTCGCGCGAATTCTCAGGCCAGATATTTCTTCATTTTACAGCAGCGAAGCAGCAGGCTGCACCAGCCAGACCTGTATTGTGAGCTCACGTAGTAGAGCAATATAGCAACCGACAATTGTTTATTTTTGTTTGAAATGAATTTGTAGTAATTAAGTTTCTACGTTTTGAAACTAACCCGGATTTTATGCGCGTCAGTTGCATCGGTACAGTCAACCTTTACCCAAAACAAGCAAGGTGGTTTTAATTGTTATAGAAAGCATTTAATTCCCCTATTTATACAATTACTTTACTGAAGTGTGTGATTTATATTACTTTGCAGCGCTCGCACAATATGCTTGGCAGGCACTACAAAAGAGCAAGTGAATTTGGGAACCAAACGCGGTGTCGGAGTGATTTGATTGATTGTAGTGTTAAACGCGCCGACGCAACGCAGGCGATGAGGCGTGCCGTAATGGAGGGTTCAGGATTAATTTTGACCACCCGGGGATCTTTAACGTGCGTCGAAATCTTGTACGCACGGGCGTTTTTGCTTTTCGCCTCCATGGAAAAGCGGCCGCCGCGGCAGGGAATCGAACCCGCGTCATCGTGCTCAGCATGCGCAGTGGTGTCGCAGTGGCCAAGCCATTGTGCGGATGCCAAGGACGCGGGTTAAACCACTTCTGCGGAAGCTACTTATCAGATGGAGGCAAACACCGGAAACGCCCATGTGTACAGATTTCGACGCACGTTAAAGATGCTCAGCCGGTGCAAATTGATCCGTAGTCTCCCACTAAGACGCGCCTTTATAGCCCCGGCGTAACTTTGGCGCGTTAAATAATCCACAAACTTGACTAAATCAGAAGCCCCTCCGTCTAACGATGACGATGGTTGAAACGCGAAGCTTTCTTGGATGCGAAAATCAAATGGCGAAGTGCCAAACTCAAAGCCGCTGCAATCAAAGTCAAAGCACCAATGCTCCCAGTGCAAACTGCGTGCGAATCAAAGTCCAAACTCACACGACAGTACACGAACGCACCACGACAAAGCTCAGACCCCCCTTCCCCCACCCCCCATTCATCGTCACCGTATGAAATCAAAACTGCACAAGTCCAACGCCACCACCCGCGCAGGGAATCCGAAAGAAATGCTCAGTGACCCGAATGCGATGATGGCGCAATCGGATAGACATCGGCTTCATAACGCCAGGGACCAAGGTTGTATTCCGACAACGGAAAGCGTTTCTTTTATCATCATCGTCATCGTCGTCGTCATGGTCACCATGTGACCTCCTCGTTGTGCAAAGTTGACTTTCCTGCAGAGTGTTTTGGTTACGACACCCTCAGCGTGACCGAGAAAGCTTCGCTTTAAAAAAATCTTCGAAGTGAACTTGCGAAATACAAACTTAATTAGTTCATCAGGGCTACGGACCTTTTTAACGCTGATGGTGCGTCTCATTTCGGTTGGTAATGTTATAACTCGTGTAGTCGAGTTCATTCTGATCGACTGTCGAAAATGACAAAAATTGGTTGAGCGCTCGGATGAGCGCTCAACCACAAAAACAGCACTATATTCTGAACGCTTCCGACGAAACTTGCTGCATCGCGCCCTTGAGTGCCCTTTAAGGACCATAATATCTAACCCAGAAGAGACCAACTAAAATTGTACTGTCAACAAATTAGGAACAATGGGGCAGTTGTACAGCGTAGTGAAGCTCCGCATAACGTAAAGCTTTAGGCACGAGGAAACACGGTCGCGATTCTGACTTCCGTGTTTTTGCACGTAAATCAACCTTTTCAATAGACTACGTCCTTTGTATACACCCCTTACATGTTCCGTACAATAATTTGCTATACCGAATGGCCTGAGAACTAAGTCATAGCATGTAAAATCGGCGGGAGGCGTTTATGAGAGCACAGGTAACATGTGTTTAATGTGGCTTTGTAGTTCTCCTTTTGCAATAGAAAATTGCCCATATCACAGGAGAAAGCTATCAAAAGAAAATAACGATCTGGAAGCTTTTACACAAAAGGAAATGTTCCCGGAAACATGAACAGACATTCCGGTGTGCTCAATTAGCGATGATGAGAGGAGTCACGCGATGGACAGTGAAGAATAAATGTTTAAAAGGAACAATGCACTTGCGATTACTTCCCGCTTGGTTGTTTCGACTGGCTACTCGGTTGCTTTGCGGACCTTGAAGGCCGCATCACACCATCTACGTTCTTGTGGCTTCATGCACGTTCAGCGCAGGTTTCCTGCGTATGAGGATACTAAGAAGCAAGTTTAGTGATTGGGACGGCAGCACTTAGCACACGGCCCCGTACTTGTTGGGGGACACAGCCCTCCCTTTTACCGGCCACACAACTTCCGACCAATCGAACTCTCGTGCAATTTAAAATGTAAACCTCCTCATCAACGCTGGCATTTCAGAGACCAGGAAAATTAGCAGCGAAGCTGTTTATCAAATCGTAATTTTTCCTACATGTCCGCAGTTAAAAATACTACGAAAATGCCGAGCACGCGCACGTGACTGCGTGCCTCGCGGAAAGACCGGCAGTTAAAAAACCAAGAAAATGCCGAGCGCTCGTGTGTGCGTGCCTCGCGACGACCGCGCAGCATCCCCGGAGCACGTTTTTCAAGCCAAGCATACCCACTTAGCGAGACTGGCCAAGATTGACAAAAAAAAACAAAATCTCCAGCGTTCGCCATAATCGTGTCAACACTTGCTCGGAACGAGAAAGACACGTCATAGCGTACGCCTCTCCAAGGTGATATCCAAACAAGAAAATGAAGGAAGCTCACACGTATAGCCACAACAATAGCGTAAAGGTCGTTGCCGCAGCAGAAGGAGCAAATCGGCTGCAATCGTGGAGTTAAACCTTCGTGAGGGTCGTGAATGCTGCGTACAGCTTCGCTGCCTTCAAGATTATTATTGTGAGCTTCCTTCATTTTTTTCAAGAGAGTATAGGTCGAGGTTAAAAGGTGTCAAGACAACATAGTAGGTTTTATTAAAAAGCTTTCCCCTTACAATAATACCAATTCATTCAAAAACTTTTAAAAAGTGATCGAGATAGCAAAGAAAACATACGAACTAGTGATGGCTCCCCAGCCAATTTCGTGCAATTGCATATGATGTCACGGAAGTTTGGGCAATTGGTAGCCGCTGAGCTAAGTCACCACGGATAAACATGACTGGGCAATTTTTCTGGTCTCTAGTCCCGTCTTACCGTATCGCTGTCATGCTAACGTGCAGTTAAAAGATAATCATGTTTTAGTGGTGGCCCATTGTACGTGACTCCTGCCCATATTATGACACTGTAGCATGAAATTTAAAATTTCCTCAACGTTTCTCGTGTTTTTTCGGCTAAAAACGTCTTTCGTGGCTGAAATAGAACAAAGGCTAGCTCTCCCAAACCCAATAAAGTTGTAATTTGTCTTCAAGGCTTCTTTAAAGGGACCCTGCAGCACTTACCATCGACTACTCGGAAGGTATTTCGGGTTAAAGTCTGTTGTCCCAGTAATCTCCTTCCTTAAGAATTATGGAAATCCGTTCCCTATAACCGAAACTACGCGCGATGAGAAATCGCGCATAATTGTTCCCTCTCAACTCGACCGCGGTCAACTCGACGAAAGCTGCGCGCTCTACCGTAGAGTGGGGCTGCTTCCGGTGTTCTCTTCGGCGGCCTTCGATATATCACATGCCGGGGAGTTTTCTCCTTTTCTCCGCAACATGGAGGAGTCTATTTCCGGTCTCGTTTGCCATAATCTCTGGCCATAGCTGCTGTACAAGCGTTGACTTTATACGCTAGCCTGTGCTTACAAACACAGACCGTATTTTGCTCTTCTGTCTCATTCTGGTACCTCGTTAAATCCGTTGCTTTAACAATACAAAAAATGTGAAGAGAAAAAAGGGGGGAGTACCGCTGCTGCCGCCAGCGGTGCGCCTCGTGTCGTGGGGGTTGTGGGTGCGTCCGTACAGCTTGTTGAACGACTCGGTCCACAGGCAGAGCTCGGGCGTGTTGGTCGTGGCAACAGGGATGGCGCCAGCGTCCCTCAGCAGCGCAATGGCCTCCGCGTCCCTGTCGGCACGCTGGCCACGCCATGCCGGCAGACCCGCGTCCACCAACAGCCCTGCGCGAAAAGGCAGGAAATTAAAGTTATCGGCATTTGCTGGAAGAATTCCCAAGCATGCATTGGGACAGTGTTGTCTGACTGCATCCTCGACAATTCCTTTTCCGGAACGAAACACAGAGAACAGCCTTTTACCGTCTAAAAATAATCTCACAAGTACGAAGCCTGGGCTACTAAAACAAATACAGAAACGTTAAAAATGGTAGAAGAAATGATAACCCCAATTATCTGCGATGTTTAACAATATGAACCCCTCAAAATTTAAGTGCGAAATATCACAAAGGCAGAGACACGAAAAGCCACCGGCGAATAACTCGAGTATAAATTTGAGACCTTGTGTAATTATCTACAGCGTTTGTATTGAGTTATTTTCTGGTGTAATTATCCCGAGTAAATACATTTTCACATTGTTTTACTATTGAAAATCGAAACCGAATTTCAACGTATTTTTTTTACCCGTTATACTTCTGTGGTACGGGAAGGGTTTCTGTTTTATGAGCCGGTTTAATAAAGCGGCGTAAATAGTTCTCCAGGTGTACAAGTCTTACCCTGCCTCAATTTAAAGGACACAGCTACCATACGAATAAACGGGCAGGCAACTGCAGCGGCCACCTGTTAATGTCCACTGAAGGCTGAAGGCCTACCCTACAGACCTCTGGCATTGCAGTATCGGAACTATATTTCTCCGAGCCTCAAGCACACACCTGCATCTTACGGGCGTGTGCAAAGAACATCCGTTATCAAGACCTCTGCGTTACACTAGGCGCATTTATAAATGTTCTCCGTTCAGTGCACTTTTGCATGCATATGTATACAAGGTTCCGTTGTATGTGCATGGGAACTACAGTTACAGCACATTCTTTTGTACAAGCCTATGTCCGTCCCTCCGAATGAAAGACGGTTGAAGATAGCCAGCCAACGGTCAGGGTCTTGAACTACGCGCCAAGGCCGCCCTTACGGGTAGAGGGGCGGCGTACGCGGTCCGAAAGAGCTCCATCAGTAGGTGAAAGGGGGTGGGGGGAGCTATACTTGGCATGTGAATGTAGGTTCGCACAACTGCATGGGCTCGACCGCCGTCCGTTTCGAACGCGGAATTTAGATGCGGAGCATCTTATAGTCTGGGCATGTCCCGCGTCGGCGTCCGCACTCACACTGCGCATGCGCAACTCTCCTCCTTCCCTCTTTCCCCCAGCTGCGCGATACTCCCGACACTT
Organism: Haemaphysalis longicornis; assembly: GCA_013339765.2. Lineage (NCBI taxonomy): Eukaryota > Metazoa > Arthropoda > Arachnida > Ixodida > Ixodidae > Haemaphysalis > Haemaphysalis longicornis. Next base: position 147,765,560 of record CM023453.1, read on the forward strand.
CTCTCGTACCAGCTGCGTGCACTTCGCTTTCGCTTCTCCCGCGTTCTCGCTTCTGCTTTCGCGGCGCATGCTCGGCGCTTGCGCATCTGTCCTCCTCTCGTCTCCTCTCCTTGAATGTAAATCGGGTATGAATGTAAATGAATGTAAATTAATGTAAATGAATGTATGAATGTAAATCCTTGAATGTAAATCGGAATGTAAAGCTTGAATATAAATCGGGTAGCGCGCTGCGCGCGTTCAGTTCAGCGCTTGCTGCGGTTGATTCCACTTCACTCCGTTCTTCCGATGAAGTGTGATGGAAGCAACAGTCCCGTCAGTTAGTGGGTCCCCCAAATTCGACTAGGAACACAACGGAAGTACAACGGAACCCCGAGATGCTCCGCATCTACTCAGCGTTCCCTTCGGGAAGATGGGACAATTTTTTTCTCTTTATTAAACCTGCCTCTTCTCCTTCTCAAATGTTTGCTAACGTTGCTGTTAGACATGTTGATTGACTGTAGGGTTTAACGCGCCGACGCAACGCAGGCGATTAGGCGCGCCGTAGTGGAGGGCTCCGGATTAATTTTGACCACCTGGGGATCTTAATTGTGCGCCGAATTCTCGTACACACGGGTGTTTTTACTTTTCGCCTCCATCAAAAAAGCGGCCGCCGCGGCCGGGAATATAACCCCCGACGTCGTGCTCAGCAGCGCAACGCCTTAGCCACTGAGCCACCGCGGCGGGTTTGGTAGACATGTTAACACTGCAGGTCTAAGCACTAGTTCCAGCAGAAGCCTCTTCCCTCATCCGTCTCATTTTTTACTACGGGTGATTGAATGAAATGCGATTGGTGCTGCTTGCGCGCTCTCCGCCGATAAGGTGTTATCTTAAAAGCGCGCAAACGAGACCTCGAAAACATGCGAAAGAATAGGCGTAAGTTGGACTCAGTTCAAAATATTGAACCGAAAACTTCAATAGTTGTCACAGAAATTAAAGAAGCATAACTGAGCAATTAATGGCAATTAACAACGGGCGCTCTGATATGAGCGCGGCTTGGTCCCCCAGAATTGTAATATGAAAACCTAATTCCCGCTAATGGATGCCAGAGAACATTATAGACAGCGCTGAAGACCATGAGGAGTTGGCGCCGGAACGTCGTGTCCTTTGTTGAGCTATTGAGACTCGCATGGCGCCACTGTCCTCTGTGCGTCGACGTAACATGGAACCGCTCTTTGGATTTCGCTGTCTAAATCGTGAGTATGCCTCCGAACGTGGAGAACATACCGTAAAGGGCGTTTCCCCTAACTTTAGCAAGAGCTTAAAAATTTGTCGATGCACTAAGACGATGCAACCAAATGCATGTTGCTCAAATTTCTATTTAGTTTCTCACGCTATTCTTTTGTATTTTGCTTAATTAGATAATTAGCCAATTTTAGTTAGCGAACTTTCGAACCAACGAAGCTCGGCAAAAAATCTGAATTAAAAAATTCCCCGCATTTCCCCGAGGGGAAGAATGTGAAAGTGCGAATGCAGGAGTTGAATTTGCGCGGTTCGGTAATGTTCGCGAAAGAGAGATCACACACACACACACAACTACGAAGAAAGAAAGATGCATTTATTCACAGACACCTATTTGTGTTGTCGTTGTACTTGATTGCTAGAGCGGATCTCAGCTTTGAAATTTCGTGTCAGTACTCTTTAAACGGGTGCTATTAGCCCTTCTCACGCCCCGATTCCTGGCCAATCCCCCACGTGGGTATGTGCCATGCCCAGACACCTATTTGTGTTGTCGTTGTATTTGATTGCTAGAGCGGATCTCAGCTTTGAAATTTCGTGTCAGTACTCCTTTAAGCGGGTGCATTAGCCCTTCTCACGCCCGATTCCTGGCCAATTCCCCCCGTGGGTATGTTCCATGTCAGCGGCCAGCAGCGCGCGCCCATCTCCCCCCGTTGCCAAGGAAGACGAGGAGATTCCTGGCAATCCCCCCACGTGGGTATGTGCCATGTCAGCGGCCAGGCAGCGCGCGCCCATCTCCCCCCGTTGCCAAGGAAGACGAGGGAGGCGCAGCGCGAACCCGCAGCTGTTGCTATGTGGACGGACGGCGGTCACCGGAATTCAGGGTCGCTTATAAAGTGCATTTGCACTTAAAAATTCCAGCGCCTTCACGCGAGGGGAACACGAGTAAATGCAGGCATTGGGGGCCCAGTACTGGTTGAAGGCAGTGTTGCTTCCATCGCTTCTTCCGTGAGCCTGGAAGTAGCAGACACGAGTAAACGTGGGAGCGAGCGTCAACCAAGGAAGGAAGGCAACGCAGGGACTGAAGCACGAGCGCCCGCTAGCCGCTTTATTTGCAGCGCGCGCAGTAAGTAGGGGAGACTGTACGGGGGGAGAGCGCGCATAGCGCAAGCAGCGCGCGCCCTTCCACGCGCCACCCGCTGGTATCACGCACCTGTTACGACAGAACCACGACGGAAGCGAACGGGCTGACTACGACGCATGCGCGCACCTGCTGCGGACGCGGAGCTGTGGACGCCGTCCGACGCAGGAACAGGCGAGGCTAAGAAATGCTCTGCATTTAAAAGTTGCAGAGCGTTGCTCAAAACGCCCGAACAAACAGTTTTTGTCTTTCCATCCATGAAGTATTAGCGTTTTCCATCTTTGTGAAGGTACCCGTGAAATACAAAAGAACACCATATGACGTGTCGGCTTGCGTGTGTTGATTGCACTTATCCCAAACGTCGTGCTTACAAGCTGCCATAGGCACGCTGCCGCTTAAAAGGCGACGGGCCGCAACGTAAGCGTACGCCAGCGATGTACACACGCGCATCGTCAATAGCGATAAGCAGACGCAGCGGTTATCGCCTGTCGTGCCGGAATCAACAGGTTCGTCATCTGCCCTGTTACGTTTTAAGCGGCTGTGCTCTTATAATTGTTAGCACGCAGAACAATTGGGAGCACTGCGATCAGAACGCGCAAGCTGGCATGTAAGGTGGTGTTTTGTATTTTGCGGGCATCTTCAATAGGTTGAAAAAACACTAATACCTAATGAATAGAAGGACAGGAACTGTTTATTCGGACCTTTTGAAAACCCGTCTGCAAAATTCTAATTGGGATTTTTTGCCTATCTTCGTTGGTTCACAAGTTAACTAAAATTGAGTAATCTAATTTAGCAAAATACAAAAATAGCATGAAAAACTTCATACAAATGTGAGCAATATGCAGTTAGTTGCGTCTTAGTGCATCGACATATTTTAAACTCTGGCTAAAATTAGGTGAAGCACCCAGTATTTACTCAGACAACATCGAACAAGTCGAGTCACCGCTGAACACGCAAATTTTATGAAAGGTTCAGACGGGAATATTTATGAATGCGTGACCCTCTCGTCCCTCTACCTCGCGACCTTGAGGATCGTGCATATGCACTCCAGTTTTAGATGTCTAACAAGGCATTTTCGGGACGCCGCTTTAAACCCGTGTCCACCGCGCTTTGCACTAGAACCGTCTCAGTAGTGACGTCTTCTTGCTTTAGCAGCGGCATTTGGTGGCTCTCGTCTGTTTTGTTAAAGAGGTTGAGGGGTTTAACGCACCGAAGCCACGCACGCGCTATGAGGGCTGCCCTAGTGGAGAGTGGAGAGCTATGGATCAGTTATGATCCCCTTGGAACTTTAATGTGCGCCAAAATGTGAACACACGGGTGTCTTCGCTTTTCGCCCACACCCGAGTCGCTCCTTTTGTTGCCCACCAGTATCCACGTCTCGTCTCCATTCCCATTCCCATTCCCATTCATTTCTTGTCGCCATCCACTGGGTGCGTAATGTTTGCAATGCGCACAAGCGGTGACGGGAGTCACGGGACCCGTGATGACTGCGTGCAGCTGGCGCGTCGGCAGAGATAGGGGCCGAGCCTTGCTTTGACTTCACATCTCACTCGCCTCGGTGGCTGATCAGTCGGCTTAGAGGCTAACGCGTTGTGCCCGAGTTTAAGGACGTGGGTTCCATCCCCGCTGCTGCGGCCGTTTTTCAGGTGGAGGACAAAAGCAAAAACGCAGGTCTGGCGAGGTTTTAGCGCAGGTAAACGTTCTCACGCAGTCGAGAATAATCCGAAGCCCGCCATTCCGAGGCTCCTCATAGCACAGGTGTATCCTCGGGGCGTTAAACCACATAATTTGATTTCCTTTTTACGTCTCCCCCAGCAACGTCGGAAGTGGTACAAAAGCAGCACCGTGGCTGCTTCACTCTCCAATTCTTTGTTCTTGTGTTGCTATATCGACGGATCGGCGGTGAAACTGATGATGATTTAGGGTTTTATGGCGCAAGGCCGACGAGGGCAAAGAGCGCCATGACAATGGTGGGATGCTATGAGGCGATATTAAAATGGAGTCTGTAAAAAATCCACTACATCAAAATTGAACTATGGAAGTTGGTGTGTAGGGCCATAATTAAAAGTAAGAAATATTGGTATGAAAGGTGTTAAAAACCCCACAATACCGCCATTGTTTTGTGAAGGAACATGAGGCCAAGTGAGATCATGGGGAGTATGTTATGTACTTCAAGAAGTCAACATCGGCAAGGTAATTAAAGACTCTTCTGTAAGAAAACATTGGACTATCTGCTAAAAATAATGAAGGGTGCAAGGGTATGCAATGAGTGTATATTTCTTGAAAGTGACGTTTTCTCTGTGTTGCACATCTTGCATTCAATAAGCATGTGAAGAACTGAGAGCTGCCCCCCACACCGATGACAGTGTGGCTTGTTTGCGTCCGTTAAAAGGTATGAGTGTGTGATGTGTGTGTGGCCAATTCTCAATCTGCATGAGGCTACCTCCACAAATCAGTCATGTTTTTCACCAGGGGGCTTTTCTATTTTGGGTTTAACGACATGTAGTTTATTCTCTGCTTCTCTGTCCCATTGTTGCTGTCAGTTGTCCCGCAGCTTTCTTTTTACGAAAGGTTTCAGATCTTGATATGCGACCTTGTTTACATCTATGCTGCTTCGAAGGGCGGCAGCTGCAGCACTACGGTCAGCAGCTTCATTTCCAGGAATGCCGCAGTGGCCAAGAACCCAGCAGACTGTGACAATGAGTTTCAGGCCATAAGCAGAGTGGAGAGCTCTTAAAACACAATTAAAAGGAGGGTTTCTACTGACCTTCCGAGATGAAAGATTTGAGACAACACTGAGAGAGTGTGTATATAACTGACTTCTTAACTTTGTTTCGAAGAATGTGGTTCAAAGCCAGATCGGCGGTGAAACTGTTTGCCGACATGCCCCGTCTAATGATCACGAATTAATGAACGAGGTAAGGGCGGCCCGAACGACATGTCTGACCGTTCGTACTTAGGGATCTGACCTGACACCAGGAATTCAGGTCATCAAGTGAGCAAACACCTGCAAATAAAAAGAGCAATTTTTATACCCTCAAGGTGAGCACTGCCGTCTTTTTTTAGCATGAGGTCAGTTCGCTACCAGACCACTGAACTTGATGCCTTGCTTGCTTTAGCCGAATTGCCCCAGGCAGGCCCTAGCGTGCGACGTGTGGCTCGAACTCTTGCTCGAAATGTAAAACCTACGGATCTGAAATTTATCGTGGCCGTCGCTTTCTGGTAGAATAGTTTCTCCATGGCTTTAAATGGTGTAAGCCTTGCTATACGCCTCCTTACTTGCTCCCGTTTGAGCTTTCAGAAACAGCTAATTTGAAGAATATTCAGGCAATTTTCTTTTGCGTTAAAAGGGTACAGCTGCTTCGAACGTGTGGGGCTGCTCTGAAGAAAACTTAATTTTAAAGCCTTAATGCTTGCAAGGGTTAAGGCTTTTGGTACTATTTGCTGTTAAAAGGGTACATGCTACGAAGCTTCACGCTTCACCGACGCCATGTGAGTGCTGCTCTGAAGAAAACCTAATTTTAAAGCCTTAATGGCCCTTCAAAATTGCTTACAGAAGTCTTCTTGCTACGACATTTTCTTGGCCCCGTGAGACGCACTTTTAAAGTGCGTTTCACAGCCGATTGCCTCTGTGTTGAAGTAGTTTCTCTTGCTCAGAAAGAGAAACGGGATCAAATCTTCAAGGTCGTCTACGGAGAAGCGCATGCTTCGGGTTGCATAAGCACAGGGAAGCTAGCTGTTCACAAGTTACGCACCTTCACAAAGCGGCACTTGAACTTTTCCCAAGGAAAGTAACTGGCTTTTCCGCTTAGCGAGAATGAAAATATTCCACGCGCTGCAGCTTCTGCGAGGAGGATAAGAAGTCGCCAGAGAAACACTCCCCGAGAGGCATGTGTAAGCTTCCGTTTAGACAAAAGCACCGTGACCAGTTTTCCTCCGTTTTTCCTTCCCTTTAGCGCGCAGATAGCGGTCGTGAACGACAGAGTTGTTCTTTGTGAGACGCCCCGTGCAGGTGTTGGCGTGAGCTGTCATACATGTCCCCATTAGCTTACTTTTTTGTATCGCCTAGAGGTACACATGCACACAACGCACCAAGAAAGTTTCCGGCAACATAAATAAAGCGGGCGCTCAAACAGTTCTTCATTGCGCGTTCATTTTGAGCGTTTTGTTGTGAGGTTTCCTTAGTAGGAAGCTACAAGAGAGTGGCCTGCAATCAAAGAACATGAAATCCACCAATAAAACAGCCGCCTTAGAGAACGGAGGTTCTCGGCGATCGTATACGTGCGCAAAGATGGATAAATGTTGCTATTGTGGCAGGGCACCTACACACGACGACAATGAGCAGCCCGAAATCCGCACGTGAAGATGAATACGACGCCAGCCTCACAAAGCTTGGGATTGCTTTGGGCACGATACTGTACAAAGGTATCGTCGGTACATATACCCGACCATATCAAAATGAAAATGTGGTACAAGTAGCATACACCGAAGCAGAACTGCCTCCCGGTGCATATATTCGACAGCGTATACCCTCAGTATACCTCGATACATAAAAAATGTCATCGTTATTAGAAAGAAATTGAAAAAGAATTTATAATTGAAGTATGAGGCCAACCATTCTGTCTAAGAGAAGCTTTTAACGCCGAGCTTTGTTCGGCTTGACTACGAGGTTTCGCATTCATTCGCGGAATTTGGTTCAACTATAAGGTCACGTGATTCACGCTCGAGAGGACCGATTCCTTGTAGCAAGCATTCCTCCTGCTGTCGTAACAGTGGGTTTGAACTGCGAATAGAAGGTATTTAATTGCAGACAACGGTCACATGTATACTAGAATTGGTTGTATAGGGTTCACTCATGAACATACTATGTACCGGAAAGAAACTTTCCCTACATTAGGAGCGAAGTTACGTGCATACGTATTTGAAGGCAGCAGTATTTTGCAATGAAAACTCAATAAATTTTTACCCCCCAATAAATTTGGGGTTAAGACTTCTTTTCACAAAGGTAAAAAAACCGAACGCAAAACTACACGCCTAAAAGCAGTCGCTCGCCTGTTCACGGCCGCTCGATCTCCCCCTTTTAAAGGGGAAAGATGGAGCGGCCGTGGCCTGTTGCTCAAATGACCCGCGGCAGTAATTCCACTGGGGTTGGTAAAACAATCAGCTAAATTGCTGTTCGTGTGTACGCGCTATTCCCTGAAGGCATGCTTTCAGCGGAGGAATCCGACCGAGATGCTGATGTCACTGCGGGCGGACATCCGCTCTGTCGGCTCACACTGAGGATGTGACAGATTTATCAGTGTTCTCCGGAAACATCAGTCGCCAGCCTCCACACTGCAAACGGATCTTCCGTAACACCGACGCACTTGCAGAAAGAGTATATCAATACAAAAACAGAGGTTTCCGTGAAGCGCCGCAGACACACGCGCAGTTTTTTCCGTTTCTTGGAGGACCAAAATAGCTTCGTTCTTCATGCACCCAGAGCAACGAAGTGATGGGAACGGTGGTGACAACCACGATTCTCGATTTAACCGGTTGACACTTTTCTGTGACACAGCGTGATTACAAGTTGTGTAATGCCCATTACTGCCTGGAAGCTGTGAATAACAACAAACATTGGAAACAGAAATAAGTATAATATAAGGCTACAAAAATCAGAGAAGCACTTTAGACTTTTTACATAAGGAATGATGCAAAACACTACATTATATTTCAAGTTATGTGATTATCTATAATTGTATGTCAGTCGTGAATATACCTGCTGCGACAATGCCTCCTCATCCCAGCGATATATGTCTGGCCTGTAATCGACGTGGCGTAATGGTTGCGGGAGGCACATGGGCACTCGCTAAGTATGTAAATTGTTCGCTACAGGTCCTTTTGGACGGCTCCGTCGGATCCTCGCGTGCGCCAAATTAGGACGTCGTCGGCATAACATGCGTGCTGGAAGCTCGTTAGTTCATCGAGTCCTCGCGGCAGCTCCCTCATGGGTTTTTCGAAAAGCATCGTGCGTTTGCGTCGTCATGTACGCCTTGACTCCTTTTAAGCGCTCTGCGCTTTCTGGGCTCCATTCGCTCTATTTTTTCTTTTACTTAACTTTATTTCGTGTTTTTTCTTGAATTTCATTGCGTGCCATTTTTTATTTAACTTTTGTTTTCTCCCATTGTTGCTTTCCTGATCGCTCACATTCACTTCACTGCATTGTAATCACCCCTATATGGCGTAGCAAGCACTGCCGGTAGCAGAGCTGACCTCCAGCCACATTGAAGAGATCTCTCTCTCTCTCTCTCTCTCTCTCTCTCTCTCGTGCTGAGGTTATCCCTTGCGGTGTTCCTCTGTTTGGTAGGCGTACTATCTTGACAGTCGCAAGAAGCCCGACGTGCGTGCATATGGTGCTAAATCTTGACCACAAAGTAGTCTAGGTAAAATAGTAGAGTATGCTTTAGTGATTGACATCCATTAGATCTGTCTAGAGCAAAAATTGCTCTTCAGGATCAATTCTAAAACTGAAGGAGACGATCATAGCTTGATAGATGCGTTCGATGTCTGAATAGGGAGTAAAGGACTAAATCAGTCATTGTACGTTTAAAGCGATCTAGTACTGCATGTACCAAGAGTTTTCGGACTCACAATGTCAGGTATTTGTACTAAGGTGCCTAATGTTAATGGTTCATTTTCACTAGATCCAACATTGACGTTGCCGTGAAGCTATATGATTCATACGATTCAGCTAGTATGACGCCAATGACCGGTTAACTTGTGTGACAAGTTCTAGGAATTCCTCGTCAAGGTGCACCGGGATTTTGTTCGTGGTTTTATACCTCCCACGTGCAGTTGACGGTTAAAAAGAGGGCAGTCTGCTAGATCCCAAGAGGGTGATCAGCGCATCAAGCTCTTGGTTCCGAGTATACGAAGCTATTTTCTGTAGCGCAGGGTTGGTGTTGCCAGTTAGTTTTGCCGTGAGATCCTAAAGCACATTGTATTCATTTCCAGGCTACTGGTGCATGAGTTTTCGGATTGCTTGTGTTCTGCGTTCCTTATCCGTAGCGGGATTGAGGTTGTGCTTGGGTAGGGACCTCGTGCGTGTACATTAGGTGTGTCGTTTAGTTGATCGCAAAGTTGCCGCCGGGTCTGCGGAATTTCTGTCACCGCTTACTTCGTGCCTCGTTCTGATACTACCTATTCGGTGTTCCAGCTTCTTAGCCTTCTTCGCTTTCCATCGTCTCTTGAGTCCCTGCCGAGCTTTCCAGAGGTGGAGTTGGTCTTTCGGGACAAATGGAGCGTTTGAGATGAAAGCACCTTTGTTTTCGCTTTCAATTATGCGTGCCGTTGAGCCGCCCAGCGTTGTAAATTGTCGATGACGCTATGTACTCGTGATATTATGCGTGATTTAAACTTCTACAAGTTCGTGAGTGGAGCTTTGACCGGATTTTTCATGCTGTGGTCGAAGCTACAAATATTTCTATTATACAGCGGTTTATTCGTTTTGCGTCACGATGACTTCAGCGTCTTTCACGAGAGTGAGGTCAGGGCCTATATATGACCAGTTGAAAACTGAAGAGCGTAACTATTTTCTGGCTGATAAAATTGTACTCTAGCTTTAAATTTGAATTGTAAGCAACTTCTCTCCGTTATGTTTCTTGATATTCGCGATTTATTCATGTTATCACCAGCTATTTTTATTGCGTCTGCAGTACGTTGGGCATGGCGGCGAAAGTTTGCGCCGTCTATCCGTGGACACACAGGAGCGGAAAAATCGAGAACTACTGAGCGCTTGCGGAGAGGGAGAAGGCAGAGGCACTGGAGGAAGAAGCAGAGGCACTGGCAGCGGAAGCGCCGCACCCGCGACTCGGCCCCCGCGCGAAGCGCTTGTCATCCGGTTTCCGGACGCGTCCCGTCACCGGTTGCACACGTTGTGAAATTAAGCGTGCTGCGAATGAAGGGCCGATTAGGCGCCAAAATGGATTGAATGAATGAATGACGATTGACTGATGACTGATTGATGATTGAGTTGACTGATTGACTGATGACTGAGTGACTGATTGAACTGATTGGACTGATGATGATTGACTGATGATGATTGATTGATTGATTGATTGATTTGACGCACCGAAGCTGTCCACCTGGGGGGGGGGATTTGTTTTTTTTAAAAAAAGGCGCACCTTAATGGAGGGCTACGGAATAATTTCGACCACCTGGTGATCCATACGCGTGCGCCGAAATCTAGGATGATCTGGGGATGACGGCGACGAAATGATACTGGTGAACAACAAATGGATCGACGGGCTACCAAGTGAGAAAAAGTGACGACTGAGGCAGTTTGACCGCAAACCACGGCTGGCATGGTGCGCTATACTCGGGAACAAGTTAAGAACGACAATAGCTCCTGTACGGTATCACTCCGCCTAAGCGACCGACCCGGATGTCAACGGGCGGGCGCGGTTTTGAAAGGAGATTTCTATGAATTGGTGACATAGTCTGCCTTTTCTCGAGTATTTTGTCGTCGCTGCTGTAATTTATAAGCGTATGAAGACCAAAAAATCACGAAAACGACTCGTACCATGTTCAAAATATTCACAGTAACGCACTACTTGCGCCGCGCGGAGTAAAATCCGGCTGCGGTGATGAGGCAAAGCGACAATTTCCGTCTAGACTAGACGGAAGACTAGAAGGCTAACGATAAAATACGGAAAGAACAGTGGGGATCCAAAAAGCAAGGTAATAAAAAGAGGAAAGGCAGATTGAAACGAATAAATGGAGGGAAAAAATGGAAGCTAAAACGTCGTTAGAGATGTACAGGGCTGAGAAATGAACATCAGAAAGGAAAACTTCTACGATAATTCCAGGGCAGTGCTTTGCTTTTTGAGCTAGAGCAGGTTGCCTGCGAACTAAGGGGAAGTATTCACAAAATGATGGGGTATGCGTGGTCTGCGGAAAAGAAACAGAAACTATGCGGCACATAGTGTTAGAATGTGAGGGTATCCATCCAAATCTACATGAAGGGAATATTGGCTTTCAGAAGCCCTAGGATTTAAGGGTATCACAGAGGAAGTTACCTTCAAGGCTGTCGAGGGGACGAAAAGAAGATTAGAATGCTGGGGGACGAAAAGCAGAGAGGGGAATATTGCCGACGTACCACCTGTAAAAGAAAAAAAAAATTTGTGCCTAATAAGCTTTTTGTGCCTGCCCTAAGCAGCGCTAGTATTAAACCAAAAGTGTAAAACATATGTATATTAGTCCTTTTTGGTAAGATGACATGTCATCACCCCGATACAAAGGGGAAACCAATAGAAATCATCATCATCATCATCATCGTCACCGTTCTTAGGTTGTACCTGTGTATAGTGGGGTGAGAAACGCCGAGTTGCGGGACTCTAAAGAACGGACAAGGCGTGCGTATCGGGCGAGCCTTATGCCCACCAGGGAGAGGGAATACGAGGTTATGTATCGTAAAGGGATAACAAAGCGTAAAAGCACGTTGGCACATATCGATAAATTGGAGTGCCGTGATACAAATGCCCTACTTGCAGCAGCAGTAGTTTCTTATCCACGCCCCAAAATGAAAAACAGACGGGAGAACAGCTATCGATGCCGCATACAGTTTCCCGCACTCCGTCTGACATTTCAAATCCCGAATGCGTAATGAAAAGCGATCGGCAAGGCTTGCCGAAGCGTCTTCCCGAAACCATCACCCAGGCTGGGACGTGCGTACATGAACTGATTGCATGCGGGAACTTTTTCTCGTCATGTGTTTTTTGAAAGCGAATAGAATGTCTAAGCCTAGCCTTTGTTTCAGTTTTGATTTCGTCGGACGGTTCCTCTTTGAACAAGTGCATACATGCGGGTGAACTCGAGGTCGAGAGACTGCGGTACGTATTTTCATCTACCCAGTATATGCGAAAAGACATTGCCAAAATTTGATTTTGTTAGCGCAATCGGCTTGACACGAGAAAGCCTACAGCTGCTGTTAGGAGTTGCGGTTGTTTTTTTCTTCAGCTCCCAGGTGGCAATACACCCTAAAGGTTCTCCGATACCATCCAGCGTCATCGAGCTTTCACCATAAATGGAGGGGCGGCACACGAAGATCGTGACGTAAAATAACCTCATGGCTTACAATTCATTGCGGTGAAAGCGAAAGTCGATGAGAACAGGCGCTCAGGAAGATGGCGACAGCAGACTAAAATTGAAAATAGGGCACCGGCTTGCAAGGAGTATTTGACGTTGAATACAACGTCTCAGAAAAATGCAAGGGAAACGAGAGAGAGGAAAGGCAGTTTTAATTAATGATTTCACAGCGGAGAAGTTATCGTTGTTCGTCGAACAAAAGGCGAGAGAGCTATAAAACGTATGATCTTTCAGTGGAAACAAATTATTCATTCTCCTATGCCCCTCAAAAGTCCAATGAATTTTCTATTAGGCTTTTGACCTTTAGGGTAAATGCGCGTAGGTTGTACCTTGAGTTTTTTTTTTGTTGTTTTAGCTATTGCGGTACCTCACGGCTACTGTAAGCCACTTAAGTGACATCTACTACTCACCTCGCACCATGACCGAATTCTTGGTGATGAACGGGACTCCTAGGAGTGGCTTAGTGCGTTCCAGTTCCTCCGGAGAGGCGGTCTGCCGGACGAGCTGGTCGGCTGCACGGGCGTCCTCCAAGGCCGCTTCGAAGCGTTCGTCAACCACAGCATTCACGAGAGGATCAACCTCGCGTACACGTCTCTGGTAGGCTTGAATAACGGCCTCGCTTGTGATCTGCACACCACGGCAAAGAAACGAACACCGAGGGGAGAAAAGGTTAATAAAGCAATTGGGAGAGTAACGCATTTCTAAGCCCCGTGTCATATGGTAAGAACAATACCCCAAAAGGTTTTAGGCAACGCCAGTGGGAGTAAAAAAACTGTAGAATTTGAAGTGGTACGCTTCAAGCAACTGGGAGTTAAACCCGTTTTCGAACCCCATGAAAAGTTGAAGTCTTGCTAGAGGGCAATAGCGAATTTTAGCTGACCGTTTTTCACGGTCCGCTCCACTCCGGGACCGAAAGCAAGCGGGAGCGCCATTGCGCATGCGTGGTCCGCTTGGCCGCGGACGGCACTGGCTCCGGTTGCTCTGAACCGTGCCGCCGATACCGGAGCAGACCGTCGAAAACGGTTAGCTAAAACCCTCTAATGACTGATTAACGAAGGCAGAATACATTTTACCGCTAGGTGTCATCGACTTGGGCCAACCATCGCATACGTAGGACCTCACGTTCGGTGCGCGAAACCTCACGCCTGGTTTTGCGCCAGTGAACTCATGCTAGCAGCGGTAGTAGTAGTCCTACAGGCTCAAAACTACAAAAAAAATGGTCGCCATCCCAACCTGTGAAAGTGGATGTCCAGCAAAGCTGTTGTAATCCATCAGATGTTGATGGAGGAGGGTATGAAATGTTTCTCGTCGTCTCGGTGGGCTTGTCGCTTGAGCTCGGCTAGTGTCACTAGATAAGCGTACAGAGTATCGGCACTCTTATCTCCTATTGTTTCGTGCCGCCTCAATGATCATTGGTCAGTTAGCATTCTGTCACATTTGTTTGCACTGCGACAGTGCACGGGCGCCGCGATTTTGTTCTTCAAGAGTTTTAGTCGGTCAACTCCCGTAGGCTTAGCTTGCCGTCCCTGCTCCGCGGCTGCGCGTGACTGACAGTCGTTACGAATGCGAATCAAAGAACGCCTGTAAGAGCATTTCGGCAGCAGAAGTGTTCAAGGATGCCGTTTTTCTGCATCTTCGGCAGTGTTGTTAACAAACGACCCGGTCGAAGTCAACGGCGAGGCCACAGATGCGGCAATCTCACAACACTGATAAACGCCGAAATGGCCGCCGTTGTTCACTTGCGTGCCTCAGTGGCTGTACTCTAAAACCCTGTCTACTGACGCTACTTTCGGCTTGTCTGGCGGCAAATGGTGCGTCTTGCCCTAGCCTAACGCATGCGGTCGGCGTCCTGGACGAGAGCTGCTTTATTTAGGAACACCAGTCCTGCCTACCCTTCAAAGATAATCTGCAAACAATGTTTACCAGGAACACATGGTGGGAAGGTCCTATTGCTCACGGGTGCCTTATCAGCCATAACGTTTGGATGCTTGTTTTGTTGTATCCTTAAACGAACTATCAGCTCTATGCTGTATGCCTGCTTAGCCTGACGCATGCGCTCGGTGTCTCAGGCCTTTATCACACTGAACACTTAAGTTTTACTCCTCCGTTATACTAGCTTATATTAGCTCGGCGCTGTTTTACGGAACATACACGCGTAGTCGCGAGTTAATATATCGAATGACGTACTGATGCGCAGAAAATGTTCCACGTTTTTCTGAGGGGATGCGTTCTACCACCCGATTCCTGCATCAATGGAAAAATCTCAAGTAGCAAGCAGCCCGTTGTTTGCTACAGGGTCGTTCGACAGCAAGCACCGAGCAGTGGAACTCACCCTCACCCTGATGTAACTGTAGAATCTCTTTAAAAGGGTCACAGCCGCATCGTCATCGACCGCCATAGGCGTGGTGCGGACAGCCATTGTCTTTAAAGAACAAACTTCAATCTACCTTTGCTAGCAGCATATTCATGTCTAGGGCCGCATGAGCGGACGCACTGTTGTCTTTCTCTTCGCCCTACCGCTCGACGTTCCATTAAATATAGGCCTTGATGGTCCCTTCTCTTTCACCTTGACACTCGAGTCTTGTCCTGGGGGGTCGACGGATCCCACAGTAACCAAGCAGATTGTTTATTACGGTAAGAAGTGTACTACGCACAAATATTTGTGACTAAAATTTGCTTTCATTCAGTGAGCCGCATTTATATTTCGTAGACAAGCGCAAACTGTTGTAAAACATGTAAAAATCTGGATACTCGCAACCAGTCACAAATCGCTTATTAGTTCAAGAGTTTACATAGTTCGCTTTGATATTCAAAGTTGCAGAATGAAAACTTTTTCCAAGCATATGGTTTTGCACTAATCATGCAAAAAAAAAAAGAACAACAAAAGTAACTTTTGTCTCCGACACCCCGTTTTATGTGCATAGAAGCAGGACTTAGGTGTCAATGGTATTCCGAAAGCAAGCTGTACAAAACTTCTAAAAAAGTCTGGAAACCGTGGAATATCCCTCCCGAATGTTTGACTGTTGAACAATTTTTTATAAGGGCCACATAATGGGAATAATAAAAATTAAAAAAAAAATAACGCGTTTTTACAGATTGCTCACTAAGTAGCCCAATAATAGGTGCATTTCGTTTTTGTTTACAAATGCTGCACGCACGAATAACCAAAAAACAGTCTCACGATTTTGACCCAAGAAGCACACAAAAAGGCGACTAGAGTTTTACAACCACACCCCTCAGGAAGTGGAATTGAGTTGAGTTTTCGCGCGTTTAAACAGGGTGCGCCATGTCTGAACTTTTCTTACCCCACACCTTTAGCAGGAGCTCACGTTATTAAAAAACTGCGAGTGATGTTCACCCATCACACCTTCTAAGATAACACTTCCCATGGGTAGAGAGGGAGAAAATGTTTGACATGAAGGATTAGGGCGCGTAGGATGGCACCCTAAGGGTCGCGACGACTTCAGAACGTGGTGTAATGAGCTTAAAGGAGTACTGACACGAAATTTTTATGTTACGTTTTTTCGCTGCTATGCGTGCCTACCAGCCCACTAATCATAGAATGACAGATTAGACGGTCGAGCGCATTGTAAACATTCATTTACGTCGTCGTTTATTTGTGCCAGTTTCGGTTTCGACAAAAAAACGCCGAGCGGCCGCCATGACAGCATGTATCACATGGCGTCACCATTCTTGCCGTATCGCTGCCTCTCTGGAAGCGCGCGTGAGCGAGCGCACGCGCGCGCCCAGACCGGCCGAGGTCTTCGCCGTCCCCACAGGCCCGGGCAGCATGACGTCAGTCCCAAAACCATGACGTGTACACACGCCCGAGCAGCGCGCGCCAACCACAGCCAGCGCGTCGGCTTCGTCACGGGAGCCCCGACGTCGGCAGTTTGGGGCACGTAGCAGATGATGTCACGTCGGCCCGCTCTGGGCTTTCTCGAGCGGGCGAAGATTAAAATGGATTTTAAATATGTTTCGCTGAACGGTTGCTGTTGAAACTTGCTGGGAGATATCTCCTGATAAAAAGGAAGCGTTTTACATAGTTATCTCAGCTTTGAAATTTCGTGTCAGTACTCCTTTAAGGAGCTGGGGTTCGAACGGGCCAACGCGTCCATCCACTGGTCAGAGGAGTTAATAGGAGGGAACGTGTTTTCTACAAAAGCCATGATTTGGAGTTTAGTGTAGCCCCTTCACCGCAGCGGCATGGGCACGCAGTCCTTTGAGCACGCCATCTTGGTACAACTGATTTCTGAATGATTAAAATACAATACAAGTTCGAGTCCTTTCCCACGCCCACGTATTCAAAGCAGGTGGGAGTTCCTAGTTGTCTATAACTCCACAGTTAACTACCCCATTTTAACAAGAGGCAACTCGAAAAGTGTCACACCCGTTCGTTGAATCGTCAGAGTGGCCCACCCTGGTATCGCCGGGTGCTACCGCTAATTGCTTGCAATTCCGAAATGAATAACCTTTTTTTTCGGGATAGGTCTGGTAAAACGCGACCTACAGCAGATTTCTCTAACCATACTTCTCTAGTATAGGCCTGTGTATTGAGATCAGGGAAGCATTGCGTGACGTTTACATCCCACTGTAAATAATTCATGAGAAGTAAGTACAACTTCCCCTAATGACATTCATCTTAGGAGCCAGACAGATTCATTCTATTTTTGTTGGAGAAATTGATAATTTGTGAGCTATACTACTCTGTGAAGGCTGATAATAAGCGAAGCTGGAGTCCCGCCTACACGCGGCGTGCCCATTACGACGACAGGAGACATCAAACTTAAAATGGGGAGCGGACATTGGCTGGACGTAGGACCGCCGCCACAAGAAGGCGGAGGCAACTAACTAGACACGCAGGCGCTTCGAGCGTCGACAAGACAGGGCAGTGCTGACGTAGACGATTGCGACACAGGTATCACAGCAGAAAATCTTTGAACATTCCTTTACTGACTTTCCGATAATCTACTGATCTTCAAAATGATGGCTATTGTGAGGTACAAATCATGTGTTGAACCAGATGCGATTTTAACAGCGACCGCAAGTCATAAGCACACACACCAGCATTCTCGTTTTTCAGCGGCTCACGATATATACTGCGCCTCAGCCTTCAAAGAAATGCGACTGTTTTCAGGCATGAAAAATACACGACAGCTGAGCCATATAAGCTTCGCAATAAATAAACCACTGCCCCCCGCGGGGATAGTCGCTACCGCGTTATTTTGCTAAGCCCAAAGACGCAGGTTCCATCCCGCGGCGGTGGCCGCTCTTCAGATGGAGGCGAAAGCGAAAACGCCGTGTGTCAAGATTTCGGAGCGCAGTAATGATCCCCAGTAATGAGGCGCACCTCTTCGGTGCGCCTCATAGCCCAAGTGTAGCTTCGGTGCGCTAAACAACAGAAGGCTACTTTTGCTGGCAAAATGAATTGCAATTACCGAGGCGGATTGAATAGGCGAAGCATTGATATTAAAAAAAAATGAGTAGGAGTTGAGAAAGCTAACAAGGAACATGCAGAGCATACTTTAGTGCAGGAATATTTTGACTCATTGTATACAATTCTTACTACCTAGATTTCACACCTCCCAAATTATCTGTTTTTGAAAACGAAACTCGTAATAAACCAAGGAGGTTAACCTCCTTGTAATAAACAAAATACACTTTCCCGGTCTCTTGGGGTTTTGATTAACGAGAGTCGACCGTATCTGGTACATAGTTCTTCCTTCGACACCACCGCAAAGCGTATGCACTCCGCAGTTTGTATTCTCCCTCCAACGAAACACCCGTCTAAGGGCATTCCCGGTCAACCGAGCCCCATTTGCGGCAACACGGACATGGGTCGCTTCAATCAATCTCTCTCTCTCTCTCTCTCTCTCTCTCTCTCTCTCTCTCTCTCTCTCTCTCTCTCTCTCTCTCTCTCTCTCATCTCTCTCTCTCTCTCTCTCTCTCTCTCTCTCTCTCTCTCTCTCTCTCTCTCTCTCTCTCTCATTTGTGTGCACGCGGCGGAGAAACTCAATGCCTGGGGCTTATGTGTTTCTGAAAGAACAATTGAATTGAATTGAATCGTTCTTGCACAAACAGTACATCAGTTCGCCCGTGCCCGCCTGCCTCTCTTGAAAGAACCGCGCGAACTTAAAGGCACGAATACAAGTCAACACAAGCACTTACTAACAATTGGTTGATTGTGGGGTTTAACGCGACGACGCCTCACAGGTGGTGAGGCGCGCCGTAGTGGAGGGCTCCGGATTAATTTTGTCCTTCCTTAACGTGCGCCGAAATCTAATACACGGGCGTTTTCGCTTGTAGCCTCCATCAGAAAAGCGGCCGTTGCGGCATGGAATTGAACCCGCGTCCTCGTGCTCAGTAGCACAATTCCACTGAGCCGCCGCGGCGGGTAGTTAATAACAGCTGAAGTTTTAATAAAGAGTGGAAAAATAAAAATGCACCTGCGCACTAACGAAAGCCAGGGCGAAGAAAACCTGCACCCCACACTCACCCACACAGAAAATAAAAACCCAAGGTGAAATGTTGTCGAGATTGCAGCTTCGGAATCAAGCAAGGAGCCGAAGTGGGAACTAAAAGTAGTAGAGTTCATTTTTATTTAAAAAAAGGCTTCTTAAATTTCTCTGATGCAAGCGTCTGTGTGTACAAAGCACAGTTAGATTAGGCATGGAGTAAGAACTACTCCTGGAGCAGTGGGTCGAAAGCTGGTACGTGGGCGTGCCCTCTACCGGGCTGTGGTGTCCACGCCTCTAGGGACACGTTTATGCACCGCCGCGGCTGTCTGATGAGCATTTCATCAAAAGATAAGGGTATTCAGTACAAAACGTTGATATTACATTCAACAAACCGGGAGTGGTGTTTTACGGAATGGCGCTGCCCCTCCCCGGCTCCTCGCGAAACCGCGAGAGAGCACTACCGTTTATCAACAAAGAGCGGGTGTGTGTATTGCGCGTATGAGCGAAGGGCGAAAAACTTTGTTTAGCGAGTGTTCCGCATTTCAAGCTGACCAGAAAATATTCTGCTAGTTCTATTGTCTCACTCGTACCAAATGGTAACAGGAAACAGCGCTGGAACGAACATAAAAAAGTTTACTTAATAAAAAAACATAACACGAATACACGCGACTCTAATATTGACAAAGAGCAAAATTCTGGTATCGAAAACCCGGAAAAAAAATTAAAAGAAACTACAAGGGATCCTTTGCGGGAAGTTTTCATTCAAAAAATTATCAGTGTATTTTTAGAGACGCGGTAGCGTCGTGTCGCTCTCCATAGCCTACTTGAGGGTACGCCAGATGCGTGTGCCTCTTTCTCTGGCATCTGAAGCTCGCAACACGGTGTTCCTGATTTAGCGCTTACAAGTCTTATTCGCACGACGCACCAACCATGCTTCGCGTTCTTCCCGTCTACCAATCGTAATAGTTGCTCGCTAAACGGTAGCACTGACTGCTTTTTACTCCTCCGGTAGTTGAACGGTCTCGCTCGCATATTTTACCCTCTTTTGCAGCACATTGAGCCCTGCAGTCGATTCACACTGTAATTGACGCTCCGTATCATGGCGTGCATCGGTAACTGCATGCGCCCCATCATTATCCTGCACCGTCAGGGTCGCCCATCATTGCGCAACTTCGACGTTTAGTGTGCTAGAAGGATCCTCTAGTACAGTAATTGAGGTGAAAGCAGCAGTAAGGTTTGCTATGTCCTAAAGGAAGGTGTTGGTAAATTGCTGATGGAAGACAGAAACATCGCCACATTCAGCTAAAAGGTTGATTAGAAAACAGATGGATCCGAATTTTTGTAAAGGATTCTTTGTTTTTCTATTGGTAATTTAAAAAAAAACTTTCTTTTGAGAACCGTGACTTCAAAAAAAAATTAATGGAGGGTCTCTCAACCATTGATTGTTGTAGAACGCGCAAAACGTTGTCTAAAATAAACCGTAAAGTTATAACATTTGAAAGGATAAACCAAACGTCGTGCATGTATACATTGCTACTTGACAAAAATACTGGTTAATTCTTTGAGTGACTAGACACTACACACTTCCTGAAGAAGCGCCACGTAACGTATACCATAAAACATAATTACAAGAACAGAATACCAAAGGCAATTCAACACTGGGAGCTCAGCTGTACATATTTTCACCATCCCTCATTGACGAGTTTCATGTGATGCTGATTCCTTGATACCTTCCTTGACATTGCCTGGTCACCACCACCTTCCCGTAAGTGTTTTAATTGATTGGCTTTTAGTATTACCTCGAGCAGTGAAAGGCATTGAGGGAGGCTTGGAAGGACAATCTTTTCGGAGCCATATTAGTAAGGCCGCTCCCACTCCCATCCAACAATAAGGCCGCTTTCCGTTGAAAGCGAGGCATTGAAAGGGTTGGGAAATTTATAAACCAACCAACGCTAAGAGCCAGAAAGTAACCGAATAGCCACACCAAAAGTTTGTTAGCCGCGAGCACTTAAAGTGCAAAATCGCAAATACTTGCCACCCTGGCCGCGAGGCGCTGCTGGCTGGGCATGGCGTCACCCCAGACAACTAGGCAGAGGCAGCGGCGCGGACGCCGCGCTACCATAGCGAACTTCCCCGCCGCCTCGGCTTGACGTCAGCCCTCGCAATCTGTCACCCTCGGTTCGCTGGCGGGCGGGTTGCGGTTCGAAGAAACTGAACGATCCAACTCCCTACAAAAAGAGGCGTGAAAGTGGCGCAAAAACGAAATCTACGCAACGGTCAAAGTACAGAACAGCCCCTGATTTAGAACCTTGGGAATAAGCGCCGACGATGGCTGAAGATGCAGCGAACAGCCCTTTTCTATTAACTAGACAAAACGTGTGGACAAGGTTGACAATTCAGTTGCCTTAACTTCTCGGAAGTTTTCCTTCATCCAGAAGATAAATCCAGAGTTAATTGGGAAACATTCCAATCAACGCCACGCCATTTTGAAGGCGCGAAAAGGTTTTCAGCCAGCCGAGACTGGTAGCTTATTCTCCAAGCTTTGTCGTCAGTGTTTCGGCTTATGTGTGCTTAGCATGTCCTTAAAAAAAGAACTTCCAAAACTGCGGGGTATCTTCTGAATGTGTAGACACAGAACCGTGCCAATACAATGCTTATACCTGCGGGTTTATTCGTCAAATTTGATCCGCATCCTCAGCGTTGAGAATATTGACACAAAAATTAGGAAAGAAGAAAGCACGGTCACGAGAGCCACCGCTTGACTTTGAGGAATGATAACGACACATTCACACGATGGGAGTGCTTTGTACACCACACCATGTTACACGTATTGAACTGTGTGCTTCTCGCCTATGCAGATGTGTTTTTTATATATATTTATACTGGCACAAACAGTAGAACCATGGGCCTGAAAATTAATATGCAGAAAACTAAAGTAATGATCAATAACCTCGGGACAGCCCAGAGATTTGAGATAGGTGGCGAGGCAGTAGTAGAAGTGGTGTAAGCGAATATATCTACTTAGGCCAAGTTGTGACCCCAGATCCGAACCGTGAGGCAGAGATTTTTACAAGGATAAGAATCGGGTAGAGTGTATACGGCAGGCATTCTCAGATAATGAATGGCAGCCTACCATTGTTTCTGAAGAAGAAAGTGTATGACAGCTCCATCGTAACGGTACTCACCTACGGGGCAGAAACCTTGAGGCTCACTAAGAGGGTTCAACTTAAACTGAGGACGACTCAGCGAGCAATAGAACGGAAGATGACAGATGTAACATTAAGGGCCAAGAAAGAGAGCGGAGTGGGCCAGGAAACAAACGCCGGTTTAAGGACATATAAGTAGAAATTAGGAAGAAGAAATGGACGTGGGCTAGGCATGTAATGTGGGCACGGCATGTAAACTTTGGTCATCGTTAATGTGGGACAGAGTGGATCCCTAGAGATTTCCAGGCAAGCGTGGTTGGGGGCGGCAGAAAGTTACTACCATGGGCAGATGAGATCAAGAAGTTTGCGGGGATAAATTGGTCGCAGTTAGCAAGGAAAGGACAGTTGGAGATTAATGGGAGAGGCCTTTGCCCTGCAGGGCGGCGTAGATAGGCTGATGCCCAATGGTGATGAATATGAACACATGAACAACTTGTTTAAATACACCCACGGTTGCATCTGAAAACCCATAATGGTTTTGCTCAGGAGGACAACAGGTTTCTTATTAAAGAACCCAGGTTATTCTACGTGCTTTTTTACCCAGTTCATAGTTTTAATAGAAAACCTGTCGGAAATGCACGGATTCCTGCTCTACTGCTGGACTGAATGGTGTGGCAGACGCAATACCTGAGAAAAAAACTTAAAAATATAAAAAATCGTATATCCCCTACATGCCCAAGCTTTACCAAGAAAATTAAGGGCATGATAACAAATGAACTAAGCCCCTAAGTGTGCGGAAAACAAGAAAAAACAATGCTAGGCCTGATGGTGGTGATGATGATGAGTGGCACATATTAGTGGCCCAACTCTACGGGCACGTATACAGGGCCATATACACTGCACGTCCATATATACGGGGCATATACGCGTGGAAAACGTTTTCAGCGGACCCTAATGCGCAGAGAGTAACAGATTTTATACATGCGGTACAACCACGGGCTTCTTGCTATGCCGACGTTTTTTGCTACATGTTCACTTGTGGAGATGAACCATTGCGGCTGATGGCTGCATCCCCTGAAGTTGCTACTTTTTACACCCTTTGGTGCACATCACGGCAGTGGTTGAGTTGAACGGAAGTCGGGTTGGAAGAGGCCGTCCGTCCTGCGTGACCTAAAAAACTAGGCCTTGAACAAAGGAGCACTGACACTGACAATTTTCGGCGTTAATATTATTGCACAGTTCGCTTCCTTCACTCAACAGAATGCCCTGGGTGAAATATGAGCGGCCTGCGACGCGAAGAACATAGTTTAATTGGATCTCATTTATCGCACCGAAGGAGCAGCGCGCGGAGCGACACTCAGCAAATGGACATCAGTGACATCATCCAGGGAGAGCCAGAAGAAGTGACACGGCAGCGCTCGTCTAAAGATCGTAACGTCACTTCATGCGCGCGGCCCCACGAGCGGCGAGCGGGCGCAACACCCTCTCAAGCGGGCGCCGGTGACGTTCGCACAAGGCGGTGAGGTCAGGCAGGGAGTCTTTCATATGCGCCGTTCGGGATGAAAGCGCGGAAATCTGAAACAAACGATTTTCATGCCGTTCATTGTAATTACCTATCGCGGGCTGAAGTATTTGAAGTGCTGCTTCAGGTTCGCCAGTCCATTAAGCATCGATAAAAGCAATAAAAGTAACATAAAATTTTCGTGTCAGTGCTCCTTTAAGGCCTATGTGTGTATGCTTATTCGCGCATTGAACAGAAAATTCCCTTACTTTTTTGAGATCGCATACTAAAGCGAAAAACGAGCGCCGCGATACTAACTTTCTAAAAGCGATATTAATAGCCTTCGAGGGTGCGTGTACGCACAGACAGGGGGACGGAGTTCACGCTCATCGAATAAGAATCCAGCTAACTGCCCTATTGTAAGCGGTGCTAATAAGCTGCGCCGCTGAGATTGGGAGACACTTTATTGCGGCCCGCCACGGAAGCAAGGCAAGCGCAGCTTCCTGAGAAAATATCCTGTGTTTCCGAAGAATTGAAAGAGAATTTTGATGCCCAGTATTTTGTTCTAATAAAATGCACACAGTGTTTATTTTTCTTGCTGCAGACAATCCGCACATGTCCAATCACTGTCGCATTTTCTTCAATATCGCTTAAGATTTTAACTTGTTCAAAGTGGAAACGAAAAGGAGGCCATGACATTTTATCACAACACTGGCGCCGTGTCTAAAATCATTAGGAGTACCTGAGATGGAAACACCGGTTTTATCTATCGAACGAAAACGGTGCCTCGTCAGTGTTCGTGTTGTTTAAGTTGATTCACTTGTTGTAATAAAGCATGTTTGTGTATTTTTTAATGAGTTGTTTGGCTGTACAAGGCGTGGTTACGTAGACCTGTTTATTTACTTCTAATTCGGTAAAATGCACGTGTAGTACATCTTTATTTTATCCTTTTTACTGTTGCAGTTTTTTTTGGTGTTGTAGGTTCATGCTTCGTCATGTTTCTTTTCAGCGTAGGATGAGCGAGTATTGTAGCAGATTTTTTTTATTTGGTTCTGCTGCGTGGTAGGGTACATGTCACCTTAGGTGGAAGGGCTTCGTCAGTCACTACCGTTTCTGTGCATGTATTTTCACCCCTCTAAGAAATAAATTTGCGCTAACATTTTATTGCGTTGCAAAGCGTTTTCTGCGTCTGATTCTTGCGTTTCGGGGGCGAAGTTCTCGAACATGACATGCCACGCAAGTTCGTTATTGCACTTGTTCAATCTCATGAAAAATGTAGGAACAAAGTTGGCCATGGATTCGCTGTTCGTGGTAACCTCACAGTAGTGAAGATGCCCAAATTATTTACATTAAGTAGTGCAAGTGACCAAAAACACCAGGCTTAGAAGGGGATGGGTGCGAGTTAACGATTTTGAATCCATTTTCCCTTAAGATCGATGAATACACTGGATGGTTGTGCAAGCATGGCCTTGTATTTTACACATCCATATGTACGTCAAGCAAGCAGCTTCCAGCTGTATACTTGTCTTGAATATTTGAACAATATTCCTCAATACGTGCTATATGTGAGTCAGTCGACTTCGTGGCGCCTAGTGTCACTATATAAGGTTTCAGAGTATCGGCACCCTTCTATTGTTACGTGCCGCCGCCATGATCACTGGTCAGTTAGCATCACGTGACGTTTGTTTGCACTGCGAAGGTTCATGGGCGCCGCCATTTTGTTAGGGACAAACCCCGTAATGTGCTCGGGCTGTCGACGTATCCTGTCGTCTTCGTCTCATGTAGTCATGGTACTAAAACACCAGGACACGTTTTCCAAGTGATCGCGCTGAACGCTTCGTGCTTCAAAGACACGAGACTTTTACAACCAAGCTGTATACCTCCACCCTCCAACGGTTTCAGCCCCACGGGAAAGAAAGCCAAAGCGCCAAGAATGCACTTGCACACTGCACACTTATACCTTGGTGCGCGTGCCACGGAGCACCTGTCAGCTATCAGAGATATCGCCGCCTCTCAGATTCGTCCCCCAAAACAGAGGGAGATTAGAAACTTCTTTGGCAAATAAAGGTACGTCATGCTGGGGAAAATATCGCGTTTTTGTCTTTCCTTCGATGTTTTGACAATCAGATTATTCGACAACTTTGCGCGATCCAACCGGTGTCGAATGAACTTTTATTGCAAGTAATTCGAAACGCGGTGTGGGTACTGCTGCCTCGCCGCCGTAAGTGCCACAATCTGGTCAATTAGATGCCTGGACGCTTTGCCTATTGGTGTTTTTGTCAATGCGCGCATCGACACGTGTTTCGCATGGTACAGTCTAACCTCGTTATAACAAAGAAATATTGTGGCAGTAAATTAGTTCGTTAATGCAATATTCGTTGTAACAGTAGATGTAAATATCGGCTCAAACATATCCGCAATGACTCGCGCAAAAATCCTAGATAGTTGAACGCATTATTCTAGGCTTAGAACCCGCTATAAACGAGATAAGTCTACTCGAGGCATTCGAAACCAAATGGGCCGGAACATGACAACATGAAAAAAAAGAACAGAACAAAGCTCATTTGCAAAACAAGTCTGAATCCTTGTTTATTTGAAGAAGGATGTGAGCTGGTTTTGATCCATGCCTTTGATCTTATGACATTTAGTTTCACCTGAAGGTAAAGGCATATGTCTACGAAGCCAAGTAATTAAAAGGCACGCAAGTAAAGTAACTGGACAAATAAGCAAAGAGATTATTCGGTACTCTTTATGCCCACAAGTGTCAATGCAGTTTGAAGTTTTCCATCCTGATGTTTGCTCCGTCTGTACGCAGCCTCCTTTGATGTCCGAAAATAAACGTCGTAGTTTCAGTTGTGCAGCGAGAGGCGTCAGTCAACAGCTGCTTTTCCACACCGAATAAAAACACCAGTACCGAACGAGTGAAGCTTCACTGCCCTAGATAAAAATATCCCGCTTCAGGTGTGTTGCGAACAAACACTGCCGGAGCAGTAACCACTCTGCCATTCATTCGATTTTAGCAACGCCCCGCAGCCCAGGCAAGTCTTTGGAGCAAGAAATCTTTAAACTGACTCAGAGTATAAGCTGCCTCGCTCCACCCTTGCGTTTCGTCAAACAGACCTCATTCCATTCACGCCTCGTGGCAGTCAACTCTGCGGGTCATGAGGATGCGGCAGTACTCAAAATCACCTCGGAGGACGACGCGGCCTCGGCAGTCAAAGACTGGAGCGCCCGGAGAGGTCACGCGCGCGGACGGGCGTATGCATCAACGTAGTGAACCAGTGTGTCTCAGCAAGAAAGTGCGCCTAGTCCTGCTAGCCTCGACGAGAGGCGGAGTATGTCCCACGTACGGGCACTTCCGCGTGTACCCGTTTAAATCCAGCCTCTCTCTCTCTCTCTCTCCATGGCTAAGTTCGTCGACGGGCCCGTCGCGAGTGACAGCGTGCCTCGACGCCTACCGACCTCCGAGTGCGTGTCACGCATGAATAGAGGCAACGCTGATGGATGGCCGGTCGGTCTGTGAAAGGCGAGGATGCAGTGCAGGGCTTTCTTAAGGAAACCGCAAGCGGATGATTAAGCAGTTCACAGCTGCATTCGCAACGAGCACCCATTCAGTGTAACTGTAAGGATGGAAGAATTGGATACAATTTTATTAATTTAGGTCAGATTCGGAGTAAAAAGCCCCGCCACAAAAAAAAGATGTTTGTCTGAGGATGTTTGCCTGGCTACAACCAAAGCTTCAGCATTCGTACGTATTTACGAAATTCTACACCTATCTATGCTTATTCTATCCCTCGCTGACATCGTATAATGGACCCCCTACTTACGATGGTCATTATATAGCGTGTCGTCGGCGCGTGACTGCGTGCGTGCCGTCTCCCACGAAATACCAAAGACAACAAAAACACCGGGAACCAAACAACTGTCCTATATCACACACCGAAATATACATTTCAACTCCCGCAGCTAAATATATGGGCTGGAAGCAAGAACGTTTACAGAGCTGTCTACAATGCGGTCCGCGAGCGCATGTGGCACGTCGTGTGGAAATGGTGGGCGAATGAAGGACGAATATATACCGATATGGCCACCGTTGCTGACATGCGAGCCTCAGTGACGGTACTCTGATATCTTATTTAGGGCATCGCCTCCTGTGTAAAAATACAGGAGGCGATGTCTAGGGACACTAACTGAGGCTCAGCGCATGCTCCGAAAGTGCGTTCAGCTGGGCTCAGCTGATAGTTTCGAGAGAAAAAAAGAGTAAGCCGTTTTCTCTGACGGCAGTGCAGACGGAATTCGGTAACGTTTACAACTTCACTCGGAACTTATTCCGACAAAAAAATGAAACACCACGTAGTAATCGTCAACTTAGCTGCAAATTCCAGAGTAATTTTTTTTTAAGATACCCTCATTAGGTTTAGAGCTACAGAACATGTAACAATAGCTCTAGATGCGAAAATTGGTATTCCACGCGGCTCCGCCGATGGACTCAGGTTTGGCTATAGCCACATACAGCTTGGGTGTGAAAAGTGGCAGCGAGGGCCAAGTATTCAGAGTTTGGATCCCCACGGTGACTTTTCACATTTCCTATCGCGCAGAACGGATACATCGTGCGTGCCAGCCATCGGGGGATGCTGCATCTGAAAACAGGAAAAAAAGCTCGAACCAACGTTCTCCGCCGCAAAACAGCTTCGTTGGTGAGCAAGGGCTGAGCGATAAATTTCATGAGCTCTGGCTTCTGAAATCTGTTCCTTAGTTGGTATCACTGTGCCATGAGAAGCTACAAGTTTGGCTTATTAAGACACCTTTGTCCCGATAACGACGATGTCGTTTTTTTTTTTTCAAAGTCGAAACAAATAAACCCCGATATGAAAGAACATATGAAACGGAGCTCCCCAGTCCCTTTCAGGATATTTCTATGACGAGACAAACTTATTTGTGTGTTTGCCGACCGCCAACATAGGTCACGCTCAAGAAGCATCACCAGTGTACAGGTGCCATCAAAAGTAATGGGAGCACGGGAGCTACGGCCGAACCGAATAGGAGCGCCGTGTAGCTGCACCGGCGGCAATCGAAAGGAAGAGAACACGTAGGGCGCCTGCCGACGGCGATAGCCAACCTATACAATACAAACCACTTTTAACCTGGCTTCGAATATTCTTCGCATGCATACTGGTGTTGCCGATAGCTCTGTTAAAGATACATCTGACAGCGTCTTTGGCACACTGCCGGCTTACACGAGCTGCCGGAGACGCGGGGCTCTCACAGGGATCTGCCGTGACAGTTTTTGTTTCTTCAAACATTTTTAGGTGTGTATGCTATGCTCGGTGACAACTTAAGAACGGCACCCGAAGTTGCCGCTCTGCCTTATCACCGTAGCCGGATGTTTCTCCGCGCGGCGCAAGTAGGGCGTTACTGGGAATATTTTGAACATGGCGTGAGCCGTTCCCGTGATTTTTTGCACTTAATATGCTTATAAACGACTCCAGGGACGACAAAGAAACTGCGTGAGACAAGGCAGACGATATCACGCATTCATAGCATACCCCTTTCAAAACGCGCGTGCGCTGACGTCACGGGTCCGGCGCTTCGGCGGAGTGATACACTACATGAGGTGGTGCCGTTCTTCAGTTGTAACCGAGTATATCAGCGCCGTCGCCAAGACCAGTATGCTGCGAATAATTCTGGAATTCAGGTTAAAAGAAGAGTTTTGAGATATATAGGTGGGGTTGTCGCAGTCGTCAGGCGCGTATGCGTGTTCTTTCCTTTCCCTTGCCGCCGGTGCAGATACACGGTGCTCCTATGCGGTTCGGCCACAGCTCCCGTGCTCCCATTACTTCTGACGGCACCTGTACCCGGCTTTACACACTCGTTCCGTTCTATTTTATCATTTGAATGCTAACGCACGGTGAACACCCTGATAATTACGCTTTTGGTGCAGGCCCATATCGCGTCACCCTAGCACAAAATTGGAAACATCAATATTTCTTGCCTTTTTTGGTTAAAAACCATGTTTGGTGACTGAGATGGAGCTGATTGAGTGAGTTACCAAAAGCTAATTCTTGCTTGAACAAAGCTGCATGTTGTACAGTTAAACCTAGATGTAACAAACCTGTATGTAACGAATTCCTCGATTTAACGCAGTTTTTCAATTCCCCATTTCAAGCCCCATTGAAGCCCACGTGTTTTCAACTTCCGTGTAACGAAGGTGTTGCGGCGGTGAACCTGGTGTGAGAAATTCGCTGACGATGACGAGCCACTGTTTGAACTTTCTCTAAAAATTGGCCGGAGAAATTCACTAATTCGGCGAACTTCGCCCCGCAACGCAAACTACTGTACGTTTCCAATGTGATCGCAAAGTCGGTTAAGTGCTAGGCCTGGCTGTCGGCGTGTAGTTGTGCCTCTCGCTGCCATCTGTGGGGTCAGTTCATCGATGATGAGTTCTGCTGCCAGAAAACGAAATATCTTTCAAGACGAGCTCCAAATATTGAATGCAGCCTCCACCCGCTACAAGAACGTAGCCGCCCGGCGCAGTATCCCAGCAAGCAGCCTCTTAACACTTGAGTGCGGCAAAGAGGATCAAGTTCACTAAAAGGCACCCCTTTAGCATACGTTTGATCCTTGAAACGGGTTAAGGTACCGATAAGGTGAAAGGCAAACGTCGAATAATGCAGTTTACGTTTGTGAATACGGGGGTAAGGGTCCCTTGCTTCTTTGGAGTCCCGTGTGTCGTGACTAAGTCGTGGAAAGCAAGCAGGCGAAAATCACGCAGTTTATCTCTGTGAAATAAATCCTTGAAGTATAAGTTCACCACCACTAATCTCTAGCATTTCAGCTTCATTCACGTGAGCCTTAAATTGAAACCTGGATGTAACGAAAACTTGGATGTAACAAAAACTTGGATGTAACAAAAACTTGGATGCAACAAAAACTTGGATTGTAACGAAAACCTGGATGTAATGAAAACCTGGATGTAACGAAAACCTGATGTAATGAAAAATGGTTGTAACGAAAAATTGGATGTTACGGAAAATTGGATTGTAACGGAAAATTGCGATTTTTTGCAAACTTCGTTATATCCAGGTAAATGTACTCATGGCCTTTTTAAGGGGAAGAATATGGACATCAGATTTTCAAGCACGGCGTGGCCGTGCACTCACCCGTCCGTGTCGTATCGCCTCCGCCAAGGCGACGGCCGGCATCAGGAGCAGGGGGTCACGCGTGGGCTCGACGCGCTGCCTGCGTCGCCTCAGGTTCGCCACGAAGAGCAGCAGTTCGGCAATGCGGTCCAGCACACGCACCAGAAGTTCGCCCACCAGGGTCGGCACAGCCGCCACCACAGCGGCCATGGTGATTCTCGAGCCGAAACAACACGCCCCCCACGAGGAGCACGGTAGCACAGGAAAATGGTCTACACGAATTTGGGCTGCCACTCACCACGCCTGATTCGCGGCTTAACGTAAACTCGAAGGTAGCACGAGGTGAAGACTGAAATGAAAGAAAAGCAGTCCGGCTTCTGCTGCTCAGGGCTTGTCAAACGAAGAACGCGGCGTTATAGCTGCTGTGCCGGCTGGCCGAAGGAGCCCGGCAGCAGACGAAAGGAGAGCACGCCCCACTCTTGGAAGGAGCACGCGGCGACGCGGAGCGAGGGAACGTCGGCGCGCACCGGGCGTCAGCTGGGAAGGGTCACGACTGGCTTACCGGCTGCCGCCGTCTTCCAACGCGCACTTCCTTCGCTATTTTTTCTTCTGTTGACGGGCAGCGCCGCCGCTAGTCGCGCCGGTGCACATTGCCGCCGGTTATCGGGGTCCTTCCCCTCTTTTGTGTGCGCACCTGAGTTGTCCAGTAGGGAGTGTTTCAGCTTTCAACGCTTTTTTTTTTTCAGAATGTGATACTCGGCTTGCTATCGGGAGTATGCAGAAACCACTGTAGCGTTAGAGGTGAAGTGACCAGTTGTGCAGGTCTGCAGCAGCAATTTTTTTTCTTCATAGTTTTACGCTCTTCACCAACGCATTTATTTGTAGTTATGTGGGGGCATTGTGGGCGCTGATTTTTGAGCATGCTTCAAAAATGTTTGTTTCGTCTTAGCCGAACACACTATACTCAAGCCATGCGGTGCTGCGGGCACACTTGCGGTGATGTGATTTTGGTTGGAGCAAGTATAGGGGTCGAAAAAATAACTGTTAAATTCCTATTTTTGTGCTACACACTGAAACTACGCCGGTGCTATTAGGTCCGCCGTTGGTACGGCCAACAGGACATCTGCACATTCTGACTATTGGAACAGTTGCATTAAAAACAGCCCGACGCTAATCAGGAATGAACATTGCTTACAATCATCATGTTAAACACACCCCGAAGATGGTGAAGTCTGCGCTGAAATCTCGGATGTTCACACATCTACGAGTGGCATCACTGTATACAAGCTCTAAACCAGGTCCACGATTACGGCACTGAAAAACAAATTACAAATTACGCGCGGAAATAAAATAAATTAAGAAGCATGCTGTAATATATTTACATACACAACATGGCGTTAAAATGTCACCAGGAAGACTGAATTATAGTTTCGCCCTAAAAGCAGTCTAAGAAAATCAGGGCCACAATTTTTTTATAGTATATAAATATCTCTAATAGCGCTCGAGGCATCGAAATTCCATTCTGAAGCATTGCCTAGCATTTTTTACTGCACGTGTGAGAGAGGGAGACCATTCTAGAATGTAACTGCGGTGTTAAGTACGTTGCTTATGTAGAGTACCTTAGACAGCTATCGCACATTCTGTCTGGCAGAAATACAAGGGTCAATAATGCCCTAATTTGGCAAGTTAGGGTAACAGGTGAAGAGTTAAGAGTAATTCAATCCCTCAGTGGCTAAGGCGGTGCGCTGCTGAGCACGACGTCGCGGGTTCGATTCCCGGCCGCGGCGGCTGCTTTCTGATGGAGGCGAAAAGCAAAAACGTCCGTGTGTACGAGATTTCGGCGCACGTTAAAGATCCCCAGTGGTCAAAATTAATCCGGAGCCCTCCACTACGGCGCGCCTCATCGCCTGCGTTGCGTCGGCGCGTTAAACCCTACAATCAATTAATTCCATCCTAACAGAGCGATTACGATGGTGGCGCGGAGAGTGCAGATGCATTGCTCAGCTAGTGGTGAATAAAAGTACACGAGGGGGAGCAGTTTACTTATCCGCATGCTTTCCACTGGACACATATTATCCACTCGATATGTGTCTGACTCGTATATTCGTATGCTTTGCTTCACAGCGCTAGATTGGGATCAGTATAAATTAGGCATTGGTCATTGATAAACCAAGTAAAAGTAAACGTAAAGAAAACAACTGCTACGTTCTTTATGCCGAGATATAAAACGCTGATAGCAACGGAAGGACTTCGATTTGCCAGATACCGCCTAAAGTGCGTTGGAAAAACTAAACTGCTTGGGGCCACCATGAGCGTCGGCAGGACCTCGTCTTGAGGGGGGAAAATCCACTGTATTGAGGGGCAACAGGGACAGGGCGAGGGGACGGAACAATTGGGCTTGGCTGGCTCGAGGGGGAGAGGAGGTGGAGGCAAGGGCCCCTTTTGCATCCCCCTGCCGACGCCCATGGAGGTCACATTCATAGCCAGCTTAGTCGGGGTGATGATGTTGAGACAGGAATAAACTTGACAGAACTGACGGGTTAATATGCCGTTATCGTTACTTGCTACCAACCAAAGTAAAGCTACTGCTGCAAAGTTCCTTATTTACGTCGCACTTGAATTACGCCCACTTTGTGTGGCTCCGACCTTAAAGAAGCAGCACATTCACCTTCTGCAGAAGAGGGCTTCGCGTGCAATATATAAGAAAAAAAATACTTGGATCGTACAGCTGAGCTATTTTTGAAATTCGGGTGTGTAAGAATATTTATTTCTATAAACCCAGAATAATTGAAAGCTATAGACCTTTTCAACTTCTACGTCCTCTAAGCTGCCATTTTATCAGTGGGCTGTGCTAGCGGCCCTATAATTGGCGCAGTCGACAGGAACTATGTAACTGCGCATGCGCAACATAGCCCAGGACATGTCCTGATCTTATGAAAGATTAACGAATGAAAATGTTTATAGAAAGGAAACTGAGAAAAAACATCTGAAACCTGAAAGATTTAGCTGCTCTCCGTAGTAGTCATCATATCTATACTAGCAGACGAAATGAACCCTGGAGCATTCCTACCGGGCCGAAAAACGTGCGGCATTCCAGATACTGTCGAATACATTACCCCGCATTTTGAACGCGCTAAGCATGATGGAGATTGATTTAACTACACTAGAACGCCGACAGCTGCCTCAAACCGCTTTCTTAATGTAAAACGTAACCAAAGAAAGCTGTTGTCTTTTCTACTTGCTTTTTTACGGCTTCCTGCGTTTCGCACGCATGTCTGAATTGTATCATGTTTTTGAGTGGTTTGCCCTGAGTATGCATTTTATCTGTGTTGATGCACATTTATTTTGAGTTAGAGCCCAACTGTGCTCGTTGATGTATCTGGGCTAGATCACAAACCACGGTGTCTAATTTGCGCTATTGTATTGTTTTCTTTTCTACTGTGTTTTTTCCTTCCGCGAAAAATATTCATGTGCTGTACTGTTCGTGGCACTTTTTTATGTACACAGTAATTACAGTTTTGATGTCTATTCTTGTGATGCATGAGTGTCACTTTTGTATTCGCAGTTCAGCAAGTATGCCTGCATTGCCGCTTGACCTTGAATTGTAAGGGACAGGGACCCGTCAAACTGCGCACGCAGTTTTTTTACTTTTTCTTACCAATTCAAACTAGGCAACATATAATATTGAATAATTTTTTTTTAGATTTGAAGTCACCAACTGCGGTTAAAATTTCCGGAAGAAGAAGCAAACGGTCCTTAGGTATACCTGACAAAGATACAAGACAATTAACAAAAAATATTATGTGGAAATTCTTGAAAACTACACCAATAAAAGGCACCTAAATAATTCAGACAACTAGAACTAGTAACCACGTGTAAGCTGAAATTAGAGTTTCTTACTGCTTCGGTGTTAGGCTGAGGGGTTTGAGGACGATAGGTGCGGGGGTTGCTTTATATTTGTCAAAAATCTAAGTAACGTACCCTGCAATGTTTGATAAAGCTGAGGGTTTTGCTAAAAAATAAAAAGAATGCAGTAGCTAGTGCTGTAACGACCAAAATTTTCAAGAATGCTTGACATGGGATACGTGAACAAAGGCGAGACATTTGCTGTGCAACTTTCCAACTATGCTCCAGGAACAAGATGAACTACAGTAAAGCCCGCTTATATCGAACAGCGCGAGGATTGTAAAATAGTTCCTATTATAGTAAAAATTCGACATAGAAAGTGAAGCAAGAAAAAAAAAATCGCGCCAATCCACCCCGTGAATGTGGTTGGAAAGCAAAGCTGTAAACGGCACCCATAACGATTACCCATGCGACGTCACTTAAATTCACTCACATCGCTCTACAAATAGTAAAACCAGAGAAAAGTGAAATGCACTTAACCACACCATTTCTTACTTCAAAGAGATATTCTTGATAAGGTTAAATCAATGCATGATGCATGAACGTGTTTGTTTGAGTTGTATTGGTGTAGCGAAGAGTGGAAACTTTTTTTATAAAATTAAAGCTCCAACCCGGTGTTAGACGATCTGACTTCTCCGTCTCTGCGCTGCGGACGGAGGCGACGAGATTTGCGGCAGAGAAGGAGGTGGAGGAGGAAGAAATACTTCTGTTCAAATTTCTGAACGGCCCAGAGTGCAGCCCTGGGGAGTGATTCCTTCTTCTGTGGGGCCCATATGCAGTCCGCGCGGCCTGTGTTCTGTCCACCCGCTGAAGCTGGGTAGGTAGAGAGGGCCTGGACAGCAGCATCTCCCAATGCTCTTGTTGGGTAGTTGAGGGAAAACAGAGGAGGGTGCTTAGGGCTAAAGTCGCACACCCCGATTACGGGTGCGGAGTGTTCCTACTTCTGAGCAAAATTTACATTCAGCGTCGTAGCGATTCGGATGCATTAAGTGAAGACGCGTAGGCTGTGGGAAGGAGTCCGGATTTGTATGAGCCGTAGGGTAGTTTGTTGTTCTCTGGAAAGGTCAGGGTAAGGCGAAGGTATGGTCTGTCTCAGAAGGCGATAATGCTGGGTTATCTCCCTGAACGTGACAAGCGGGTGACTGTCCTCGTGCAGCTCCATAGCACGGGAGGTAAAAGCGCAGGCTTGTTGGGTGGGCGTATTTGTTGCCCTCCATTGAAGCGTGAGGGGGTGTCCAGATGAGATGAATGGAACCGTTTGGGGAGTGGTTTTTTAGCACGCGCAGTGCAGGTCAGGACACCCAACCCGACTGGTAATTCCAGTAGGCTTGCTGGGAATCGGTGACTACCCTCCGAACCCCTGGTTGAGTAAGAGCCAGGGTGATGGCTGCCTCTTCTGCTGCCGTCTTTGGGTCCTAAGCGAGGTACACGCAAGGAGGTTGGTTCTGGAGGTAGCCGCGATGATGGCGTATTGCTGCCCTCGATGTTTGGAGGCGTCTGTGTAGATAACTGCATGATCCCCACCGAGGGTGGTGTTTAGCGCTTGAGCCCATGCTTTTCGGTGACCCTCGTCATGTGAGGGGTTCATATTTCTAAGCAAAGGGAGCATCTTTAGTTTTAGTCGCCAAGAGTCTGGGAGTACGTCAAGCGGAGTGACATTCTGGGCTTCCCAAACAATCTGGTGAAGCATGCGGTTACCCACCGCAGTTCTGAGTCGGATCTTCTGGTTAGAAAGATGGCCTTCTATCAGCTCTTCCACCGTGTTGTGGAGCCCCGTGCTAAGCAGCCTCTGTGTGGACGCACTCATGAGAAGACCAATGGCCTGCTCGACCGCCTTTCTAATCATTATATAAAGCATCTCTATGTCTTCCTTGTTGAGAAGAAGACAGGGGGTTGACGTAAGTGACTCTCGAGAGGACAAAAGCTTCAATTAATCGAAAGGTACGTTTCCGATTCCTTTAGGCCTCGCTTCTTGGTGGCAACTCGCCTGATCATGTGTATGATTTGATTAATGCTGTTTTTGAGGCACTGCAAGGAGACGTCACTCTGGTGTTAGCCTCGAGATTTAGGCCCAGGATCTTGATGCTGGGCCTTGGAGTGATGGCCTGGCCATCAAGGAGTATTTGAATGTATTCCTTGATTTGGCGTGAGGGCGGACGACAAGGAGCTGTGATTTTTTACGTGAACACTGGAGGCCACAGGCTTTAGCACATTGGCGTACTAGAAGTGAGATGCCATGCATTGGTATTAGCTTCCTTTAATTTTTGTAACTCTTAGCACATGAGCAAGGTGCGCACAGGGCCGCTAGACGGGCGTGAGTGGTCGCGTGACGCTTTCACGTGGCATTCAGCAAGAACGCGCGGGGGGGTAAACCCGTAGATGTGCTTGGTGAGTACACCAGCTGTCTTCCCCGTCTTCGCGTGGGCTCGTAGCTAAATCGGTAAGACAACGGGCTCTCGCTGTGTTAGTCTATTAGTTCCAGGTTCGAATCCCGGCGGTGCCAGTAAATTCTTTTATTTGTTCGCTAGAGTTTTCTGGTGACACCAACGGTCGCGAAAGAACCCTTGGGGGGTAGAGGTAAAAAGCTTTGCTTTAAAAACTTACATGAGAGCAATCCTGCCGACGGAGTCATGGGCTAATGCTGAGCTCTTTTCACCCTGCAGTTCACTATTGATACGCCACTTTCTCGGAAAGGCAAGCATCATTTATTGGGGCGGAAGAACTGCGTGAGTGTAGCCTGCTTCTTGGAGCGCAGCGTGTTGCTGGTGAGTGCTTGCTCCGCGGTATCTAAACAGTCGACAAACACAAGACTGCTGCCCTCAATGACACTGCAGCATCGCGCCGTAGCAGGGCCACGGTAGCGACCGCTTCTCTCGTGCTCGGAAGCGGTACGGAGTCCTCGGCGACTTCGACAGAGCGGAGACAAGCATGGATACAAGCGAATAACGGCGCACCCAGCGAACCGAGCAAGTGCGGGGCGGGCAGCGAGTGGCGCGGACTTGAAGATCGGTGACACCGCAGCCCGCAGCGCCCAATGTGGCGCTTTCGGCGCCAACGGCCTGCATGCGTGGAGCTGGTCCACGCTGCCACGGCCGTTTTGGACGTGCCCGAGCTCGCGCGGGAGTCGAAAGCGACACCCGCGCCAGCGCTGCGCGCCGATGATGTATTGCGGCAAAGCCTGCCGCATGCCTAAGGAAAGCGAAAAATCCCGCGCGGGAGACTTCGATTCATCCATTGTGAGCAAAATAGAGTTCGATATAAAAATTTTAAATGCATGTAATTTTTACCAGAATTATACAAGGGTTCGATATAGGCAATAATTCGATATATCCGTGTTCGATATAGGCGGGCTTCACTGTATATGAGTTTATTTCGGCCCGTCCCGCAGACGTCATTCTCCGTACAGAAACTTAACCTTCAGTCCCGCAGAACCATCGTTCCCAGGAAGCTGTGGTGTCTGCCAGTATGCTTGCTGACGTCATTAGTGCCGCAGGGCGAAGAGCAGAGAGGGAAGAAAAGAGAGACACGTGCACCGTGTGGCAGAAAAGAAGCCGGTAGAACAAATTCACGCTAAGAGACAAAGAAACGAGAGCGTAGAAGGAGGTATAAATGTCATGTAGCGGTAAACAAGCTGCTAATAAAAATAGCCAGGGTTTCGTCTTCAAAGCACGTAAGCAGCCTGAAGAGCCCCCAGGAATTTTTTTTATCTACAAGCTCCCCCGGAGCGCTGCCGCCGTCCTAGCCAAGGCTAATGCCGTCATGCAGGCACAGCAGCAACATTTCTTAAAACTATTCGCGGGAGCGTCCGTCCATTGTCGGTTGGGTCAGCGCCTTATCACGACAGAAAGCGGCAAAACGAGCGAGAGTGGATTGCACAGGGCGTTTTAAATGCAGAGCATTTCTTTAACTCACGATGTCACCCGTTCTAGTTGTCCATCGTCGTCCGCACCCCTCTCCCTACACTATAGATAAAAAAAATACTTACCGGCCTGGTTTCGATCCCACGACCCTGCGGGCCGAACGCCAGGTACATGGTGCTCTGCCCACTGCACCACAAAGCCGACACAGAATGGAGGGCTACGAACGCGCCTTATATCCTTGACTCATTCAAACTACGTCAAGAAGCTGCTGATACAACGCATTCACTACCTGTGGGCGGAACGCGAGGTACATGGTGCTCTTCCCACTGCGCCACAATAATCATACCCACCTGCTAAAAAATGATGTCACGTGACCACGTAATTACGTCTCCTCATTTAATTACAATACAACAACCAACAGCAACGAGTGCAACAACATTAACGTAACGCAAACTACTTAACGTCCTGCGCCCCCGGAAATGCTCTGCATTTGATCGTGCCCCTCGCGAGGGGGATGTTTTTGTTTCCTGCCGCAGCAAGAAACCAGGCGGCTTCCTGCGCAGTTTGTGGCGCATACCCACTTGGGGGATTGGCCAGGATCGTTTCACTTACTACATGCCGGTTACGGCAGGGTTTGACTCTTTACGCCGTGCTCTAAAGTCTCTTTTTCTTGATTGATTGATTGTAGGGTTTAACGCAGGCGATGAGGCGCGCCGTAGTCGAGGGCTCCGGATTATTTTGACCAACTGGGGATCTTTAACATGCGCTGAAATCTTGAACACGGGCGTTTTCGCTTTTCGCAAGGCCTTTTTCTTAAGAAGGCGTCTACCACTTGCGTCGACACAAACTAGGCTCTTAAACTACACAACATTCGTCCGTCCAATTTTAGAGTACGCCAACACTGTTTGGTTTCCACAATCTGTTACTCATATCGCTAAATTGGAACGGGTACAAAGTAAGGCCGTAAGGTTTGTCCCCAACACGTACAAACGCACCGGTTCACCCACCAACCTTTTAGAATCCTGTGGTCTTCCTACGCCAGCTACAAGAGCAAAACTGGCACGATTAAAATTTATACACAACCTCCTTCATAACAACAGCCGCATTGATGCATCAAAATACATCTCCCTACCTGAATCCAGAGCCCTAAGACACACAAACATGCGTACACCATTACCGAATACACTTTTAACAACGATTGCTTCAAGAATAAAGTTTTCCCCCTGGCAATAAGAGAATTGAATAGTTTAGATTCTTCGACTACCAGTATACAATCATTGTCAGAGTTCACCTAAAAAATCGAGGACATGTTACGTGAATAATATTTCAGTTTCTTTCTGATGTTTTTCTCTTTTGATGAGCCGTTTACCGTTTTCCAGGCGGTTATTTCTGGTGTATAAATGTTCCCGTACACTTGTGCGTAAACGTATTTGTTTTTCCTGTAGCAATAGCTGGTTCTACGTTACTGGAGTGTGTTTTCTGTGCCGATGCTGTTATGTTTGCGTGCAACTATTGAATTTTCTGCTTGATAAGTAGTACTGTCTTATATGCCGCCTGTAAGTATGCACCAACTGTTCACTGTTTGTGTGTAATTAACGTCATTTTTCAAAATGTACCTATTGAATTTTGCAAATGCCTCGAGGCCCCTTAAGGCATTTCTGCCTTTAGCCTCTGGGTCCTCTTAGACATTGTCTGAGAAAATATGCCGCTGTAAAAATGTGAACCTGTAAACAGTGTATCTGTGTATTCTGTATCCACGAACTGATGCCCTTCTGCTTTGGTCTCCTATGAGACTTGCAGTATCGAATATAAATAAATAAACTTTATTGACACAAGATGGCGACTCGGCCTATGTGGGGGCGGGTGTTATAATTATAAATACATAAATAAATAAATAAATAAATAAATAAATAAATAAATAATAAATAATAAATAAATAAATCTTACGGATTACCGCAAAGAGAAATGAAAACAGCCACAAAATCAAAGGGCGGAAGTAGATTGCTTGTTGAAAATGGCAAAATGTTCACTCAGAGAGGGAAAAATACCGTATCAGCGCCAATTTAAAGTTAATAGTTCGAGTTTTTGGTAAAAAATCTTCCATCACCGAGTTAAACAAAATTCATTGTTCGAGTAATGAAGCAGGTAATAAGAAGCGGAAATGAAGTTGTCCAGCGGGAAGCGGCATAATCTAAGTTCAATGAAAACGTATAGTGTACCCAGGACGAACACTGTCATGCATTCTCACCTCCTCAAACTCATAAATCAAAGGAACTCTCTCCTATCCACAATGTTTGGCTTTCGTGCTGGGCTCTCAACTAACGACATTCATCTTCAACTTCATCATGACATCCTAGCCACACCACCGCAGGCCGACACAGCTGCAATTCTAGCCTTAGACCTGGCAAAGGCCTTTGATAGAGTCACGCATCAGGCAATATTACAGGGCCTTTCTACTATCTCTCCCGGCATAAAAACATACAACTACATTAAAGCCTTCCTCACCTCACGAACAGCGACGCTCCGCCTTGGCCCCCTAGAAACGGAAGAATTTAGCTTAGAATCAATAGGAACACCGCAAGGAGCAGTGCTTTCACCGCTACTCTTTAACTTAGCCCTACTTCAAATCCCGGAAGCACTGAACAAAATACCAAATCTTCACCATAGTCTCTATGCGGATGATATTACCCTCTGGACGAAGGGGGGCAGTGACGCCGAAATAGAAGAAATTCTCCAAGCTGGTGCGACAGCTGTAGTAGAGGGCGCTGCCCTCGCTGGCCTCCAATGCCCCCCCACGAAATCTGAGCTATTGCTTCTACCCCCAAGGAAAAGACAACATTGGAATCCAAATATCCATGTTTACATTGCGTCAACCCCTATACCGATTGTCTCAAAAATCAAAATTCTCGGACTCACTATAAATCGCTCCAGAACTACTGCAGACTTTATAAAACAACTTTCTTCTCACGTCACCCAAACCATCGGGTTAATTAAACGCATTGCTACCCGAAATAACGGCGTTAATGAAGCTGGCCGACTACGTTTAATCCAAGCATTTGTCATCAGCCGTATTACTTACTCCCTCCCGTTACTCCTCCCAACTGTCGCGGACCAGTGAAAATAAATTGTCTAATACGGAAAATCTATAAGGTTGCCTTACAACTCCCACCCGGCACTTCCACTGCCAGGCTTTAGGCCACCGGTACCTACAACATGGCACAGGAGCTCATAGAAGCGCACCGTATTGGACAACTGAATCGACTAACCAAAACACTTCCCGGACAGCATCTGCTTCAACGCCTCCAACTCAAAGCGCCCATCATCACAGCTTCCAAGTCTTCTATCCCACTGGAAATTCACGCT
Source organism: Haemaphysalis longicornis (assembly GCA_013339765.2). NCBI lineage: Eukaryota > Metazoa > Arthropoda > Arachnida > Ixodida > Ixodidae > Haemaphysalis > Haemaphysalis longicornis. Next base: position 147,807,414 of record CM023453.1, read on the forward strand.
GACATCAAAATCCACGCCCTTCCTCAAAATATGCACCCTGATGCACACCGGGGCCGCAGGATGCACAGGGCCAAAAAGCTTGCTGAAAAGTACCCGATACCCCCAGACACAGTGTATGTCGACGCAGCTGAATATCGGCACCGCAATGCATTCGCTATAGCAGTCATCAACGACCCAAACAATCCGCCACTCACTTCTCTCACGATCCGCACGGCAGAACCGGTCACGGCGGAAGAGGCGGCAATCGCAGTAGCCCTTGCAAGTCGGCCACCACCCTCAATCAAAATTTCTGATTCGAAAACGGCCATTAGAAATTATGCGGCGGGTAACATCCCACTCCAGGCCCAAAAGCGTCTCCTCCAAAATCCACCTACTACCCAAGTTGAGCTTATCTGGACTTATGCCCACACTGGGCTTGGGGGTAACGAGGTGGCACACACGACAGCCCGAGCACTCACCTCCCGGGCGTGCGCCACCTCCGTAGCCTCTCACGGAGCCAGATCAGCCCGAGATAGCCTATCGAGCTACAACGAAATAACTACTCCTTACCGCCTGTCTCGCCTGAAATACCCACCGGCCCACCCCTCACTGACGTACACGGAAGAACGACTATGGAAGCTCGCACAGACCGAATCCCTTCCCAATAGGGACCTCCTCCATCACATACACCCCTCAGTTTATCCCTCTCCCTTTTGCCCACTATGCGGAGACAAGGCCACGGTGCAACATCACATGTGGGCCTGTCCATATGATCCCCTCCCTCAAATCAATTCCTCGGAGTTCTGGGAGGCAGCGCTGAGCTGCTCTGACACGGAGAGACAGAAGATCATCATAGCCCGGGCTACGAAGGTAGCCGTACAGCTCCGGCTGCCGGCCACCTCCCTCGCTTAGAGGTCTTCCTTCTCCGCAACCTCCACGTGCCAGCCATCCCCCGGCACATGCATCCTGAACAATCAGGAACGACGGCTCGCCAGAGCCAAGGCACTCACGGCGACACACGCGACGGACACCGGAGCATACTACGTGGACGTAGCCAAGTACCCGGACCGGCCCAACACGTACGCCGCGGCGGTGGTAGCAGCCACCACCGGGGCGCTGTACACGGCCGGCAGCGTCAGGGCCAAGAGCACGGACCAGGCCGAAGAGATGGCGATTCGCATTAGCCCTTGCGAACCCATAGTGCACCACAGTGATCAGTGACGCGAGACAGGCGATCTCGCACTACGCTACGAATAGTGTCTCCCTCAGTGTTGTGAGGGTGTGCGGGGCCCTACTCCCCAGACGATCAGCGGTGACTATTAAGTGGTTCCCGGCGCACGCCGGCCCGTTGAGCACGGGCGAGAACCGCAACGAGGAGGCGGACCGGGCGGCGCGCGCGTTCACCAGCCGCGGCGCGAGCCCGAGCCCCCAACTTGCGGCGGAGGAAGACGACGAGGTGGTGCCACTCACCACCTACAAGGACACCCTGGAGTGGTACCGGACTAACCGCCGGACGCTACCCCCACCCCACCCTAAGCTGACGCGACGCGAAGCAGTGGTGTTTAGGCAGTTGCAAACACGTGCGCTGATGACTCCAGTGATAGCTAAACACATATGCCCGGAGGTGTACCCCAGTGATGTGTGTGTGATGTGCAAGAAGGACAGGGCCACGGCGGCCCACATCCTGTGGGACTGCAGAAGACACCCGAGCGAGGCCAGTGCAGCAGAGACGTTCCCGCCGTACCTTGTCAGTGCGGCGGCGTGCAAAGACTACGTCATACAACACATGGCCGTCCAGCGAGTGTCGGACGCCCTCGAGCTTCAACGCCCGAAAGTGTCACCCCCACCCGGGGGTAGGCATGAGTAGGTGACGGAAGCCGAGTGGCCGGCTGACACGACGTGAGGCCGCGTCGCGTTTGCAGGACAAATAAAGATGTTTTCTCTCTCTCTCTCTCTTGGCGGCCATGTCGTGTTCCTTTTAACATCTGAGCTGAATTGTTGGTTGCCGTAATGTGTGTGGCATCATGAGAAAACCCCGGGTCATAGTTAGCTCCGCCGTTTATAGCACGCGTGAGCAGCAAGGAGGTTGAATAAAACTTCCTTGGTGAGCACGCACAGATAGAAACGGAAATATACCCTCATCAACTTAAAATCACTAGAGTTGTTATTTTCCAGGAAGGCGACAAACTGGAACCTCTCAGTTGTAGACCCATTGCAGTTTTAAGTGTTATAAATACAATATTCAAGAAAGTTGAAAGTTGTCAGCGGTCATATCAGAAAGTATATATCGAAGTACAACTGCATAGGTTCCAGTCAGCATGGCTTTACTCCGAAAAGATCTACATCTCCAGCAGTACTCGTTTAACCCAGTCTCAAAACGTCATTCACAACAATATAGCCGTAGTAGTTATTTAAACATAAAAACACCTTCGACACAGTTATCCACACCAAATTATTGAGTAAACTCCACAACTATGGTTCTCAACACTGCCATTCACAACAACAATATAGCCGTAGTAGTTATTTAAACATAAAAACACCTTCGACACAGTTATTCACACCAAATTACTGAGTAAACTACACAACTATGGTTTCAGGGTTAAGACGCGTGAATTGTTAACCAGTTCTTAAACAGATCGAAGTCAATGCGTGACAATTACGACTTCCTATCTGACCCGCAAACAATGTTAACCGGTCTACCTCAGGGTTCAGTCTTGGGCCCGATTCTATTCTCCTTGTACATAAACAATGTTTTCATCAATTTTGAAACATTCACAGGCATTAATGTACGCTGATGACATGGCTATTATATTCACTGGCACGACGATCGACCTAATTCAACCTAAATTAAATCACAATCTCGGAAGTATAGCGGCGTGGTTCAGCAACAATTATCTCTCCCCTAATGTTGATAAAACAAATACACCATTTTACATGCAAGGAGAAAGCCATTAGGTTCCGACCGTTTATCTATTTACTTAAACAACAGACAACTTTAAAGTGTACATCCCTTCGCACAAGTATCTGGGTATCATCTTCGAATCTGATATACACTGGAGGTCGCATATTCAACACTTCTGTTCCAAGCTGGCCTATGCATTCCATATCTTATTGAAAGCGCGCGAATGTTTTGATCTAGGCATACCTCGGTTATTATACTGCGCTTTCGTCCATAGCCACCTTAGTCATTGCCTGGAGTCCTCAGGCAGTACTTACACGACATATCTTGAACCGGTTACATTGCTGCAGAAGCGCGCTCTAAGAATTATCAACTTTTCAAATTGTACAGAACCGACAAGACCTCTTTTCCAGTTCACACCTACTACCCGTCACCTTTGGTGCACAAGCAAAAAATTATGCAAACAATTCATACCATAGTACCTAACAGCGATCTCTTGCCATTGAGTATATTTGATAGCCCTAGCGGAAACACCAGAGCTGCAACTAATAACCAATTTAATTTGCCGGTTTGCCGTAATACTAACGGAAAAAGATTAATTCAGTCGAATGGCGCCCATATGTGGAATGCATACCTAAGGACGTGAAGAATAAGAGGAACTTTTGGGTGGCTCTAAAACACTATTTGCAAAGTTTGTATACATCATGATCATTGCGCCTTTTTTTTCGAATGTAGTGATTTTTATGACGGTGTTATGTTATTTGGTGATATGTTATGTTGTGTTGTGCTGTTATACGTTATGATATCTTCACTTACCTTCTATTTTTCAACATGTATTTATTGCTGTCGCTGCAAATATACCGTATTTTGCATAGGACCCAGTACTATCCAATCGGCTATGGGTTCAAACACTGTACTGAGTGTTTATGTAAATACGAGATGAATAAACTGAAACTAAAACTGAGGAGTGTCCGGTGCCGCCCAGGCTTTTCGCGTGGCTCTCGCAAAAAATACCGAGAAAACAGTTCACGTGCGTCTGCGCCTCAAGAGGGGACAGCTCGACAGACAAGACAGCTCGCGCGACAGACCAACGTTACTAGATTTTAGCAGAGCATTGATGGACTCTGATTTTAGTAACGCTGCCACGGACGCCCAGTTCGCGAAGCTTATTGCCGCTGAATCCAGCCTGTGCTGACGCGTTCCACTTCGGGAGAAATGTGAAAGCCTGCGGACAAAGCGATCCGGGCCTGACAGTCATGCATGAGGAAGACGACGATATAGATGGGTATGACTATATTACTACTAGCACAGTGCAAAGCGACGACGGAACATGTAAACAAACAGTTCCAAACCTAATGCAATGCGCGGTGGTGTGTCCTTCAGTGCTTACAAAGAGACACCCTCTAGTTCCGCTGTGGTTTAAAGCCTAGCGCGACTTGGTGCATGCTTCGGAAATTTCTTTTCTTCCTTGCTTGTTTTCATTGCGTTAGCGATGGTTAGGCAAATATTTTCGCAGTAACAGAGTGGCATAGAACGTGAGAGTTCGTGCGAACCTGGGTACTTCGAGCCCACCCTGCAGCAAGGTTGGCTGAGGTGTCGGTCGTATGGGCCTCTGGCGGCTTTGTTGCTCGGGGCAACGTACGGGTTGCGATGGCGGTGTCTCGAACACGCTTTTCGCGTATTGGGGTACATGGCACTGTGCACGGATTCTGATCGCAATCGGCGTGCGACAAACGCCGAATTGAGGGATTCGCAAGTGAGAACCGTCCTTGGAGAACATGGACTAAAAAAAAACACCCAAGCAGGCATCCATATAACGCAAAAAAGGCATTTTTATGCTCTAAGAAGTCCAATAGGCACGGACTTTCAAATAAGCACTTATAGGCGAAATAAAGGATTGCTTAAAGTGTTTCAACTCCGTTAGCTTATGCTTATATGTTAAACAGGATTGATACAGACTAAAAAACGTATGTATTAGGTAGAAGGCTATATCAACCCGCCAGGGGAACGCGCTTGTAGTACTAGTTTCCCTTATTCATGTTAATTAAGAAGCATGCTTCTTCTGTTTCATATCCCTCCCGTGAAAAAAGGACTAAATTTTTCATAACCACGCAATGAAGTTACGAAGACAAGGTGTTGATGAGAATAAAAAAATATAATTTGGTTCCAAAATTGGTACGCGTGGATTGCAGCTATGGGTGTTGCTACGTGAGTAGATGAAGTTTTCTTGCATCTGGATCCCAAGTCGCCGACAAGAAAATGTACTCCTATAAGATGCTGACTTTAAAAATGGCGAAATTTCTCGCTGCTGAATCCAGTTCGCCCACGTATAACGCTCCGTGTGCGGGGTCAATATTCCTTTTACAGAAACGTTGTGCACCGCGAGTTTTCAAACCTGAGTTAAGCCGTCCCTTGTGGGACCAGACTCCTGGCGCCGCTGTTCGGGCCACGGTGCTGACCGGCTCCTTCATCGTCGCGATGGCGTCTACTAATCCCATCACCCCACATTCCCCGCTTTCGGCGAGCACCGCAAACACGCTCCGCTTAGTTTTCAAGTAGGATTACAGCCCTGAACAGCGCTCGACAGACGGTGACACGACGGCTGATCAATTCCTTAAATAAAATCGGCGCCCGCCAAACACGGGCCCGCACATGGTCAAACAGAAGGATGGCAAGTTGGCTAGTTAGTCATGGTTCAAGTGAATGCACGCAAAAAAAACGGGACAAAAGAAGAATTAACGACGACACGGCGCTGACTCGCAACTGAATTTATTAGAAAAAACACACATATATATACTAAATTCTGAAAATCCACGTGGCTTCCTATCATGTCTCTCGCGATTGCAGCAAAACTACAACGTTGTGGAACTACACCTGCCAAATACCACACAATACGCACTGCACCAGACAGTAAAACAAAAATTCACTCCATCACCTTGGCAAACGCGATAACATCACTGACACAATTCACGTGCCAAGGACTACCCTATTGTGCACTGCGACCATTCAAGAACACATATTCACTCTCGGCTAACGACATTGACGGAATGCTGACGCACTTTTCTCCCTTCTTTCTAATGTGATACGCTTCTATAATTTCCCGTACACGTTCGTCCTTATGTTTAGCAATTACGACAGTGTCTTCAAACACAGGAGCACACCCACACTTGGCACAATGCTGAGCAGCTTGAGAATGCTTGTCACCTTGCAACGTGCGCTTGTGCTCCAAGAGCCTCAGGTTAAGGCAGCGCCCCGTTTGCCCGATATACACTTTCTGGTAGCACGAAAACGGGATCACGTACACTACTGCCACGCTGCAAGGAACGCATGGCGACACGTGTTTGAATTCGCAACGTGTATGCTTGGCGGCTCCTGATATCTTCTTATCCACTGTGTTGCACAATCTACTTAATTTGTTTGGGGCAGAGAACAGCACGTTTACTCCGTACCTTCCAGCTACATTTTTTAATCCATGTGATAATCTGTGTACGTAGGGCATGACAGAGAATTTTTTCTTTCTGGATTCAAGCTGGATTCAAACTTCCAAAACAAAACCAAATCCAGTTCCTGGATCTTAAGCTGGTTCTTCAGGCTAGTCATGTATGCTGGGAATATAGCCCTAGGTCACAAAAGCCGGTACTGAACTTTAACTCTGGGCACTCTAAAATTGTGAAGGCTGGCATAGCTATCTCCTATCTGCGCAACGTATTTGCAAAGTCTTGTGCGCATAAGTATCATAACAGTTTTGGTGCGCAAATGGAAAGGTTGGGTAAGGCTGGTTATGATAGGCAAGTTATGGGTCTCGCGGTAGAAAAAGTTAAAAAATGGGTGAAATGCGGGTCTCTGACTCGAGAAAATCGTGAGCTTGAATCCAGAAAGAAAAAATTCTCTGTCATGCCCTACGTACACAGATTATCACATGGATTAAAAAATGTAGCTGGAAGGTACGGAGTAAACGTGCTGTTCTCTGCCCCAAACAAATTAAGTAGATTGTGCAACACAGTGGATAAGAAGATATCAGGAGCCGCCAAGCATACACGTTGCGAAGTCAAACACGTGTCGCCATGCGTTCCTTGCAGCGTGGCAGTAGTGTACATGATCCCGTTTTCGTGCTACCAGAAAGTGTATATCGGGCAAACGGGGCGCTGCCTTAACCTGAGGCTCTTGGAGCACAAGCGCACGTTGCAAGGTGACAAGCATTCTCAAGCTGCTCAGCATTGTGCCAAGTGTGGGTGTGCTCCTGTGTTTGAAGACACTGTCGTAATTGCTAAACATAAGGACCAACGTGTACGGGAAATTATAGAAGCGTATCACATTAGAAAGAAGGGAGAAAAGTGCGTCAGCATTCCGTCAATGTCGTTAGCCGAGAGTGAATATGTGTTCTTGAATGGTCGCAGTGCACAATAGGGTAGTCCTTGGCACGTGAATTGTGTCAGTGATGTTATCGCGTTTGCCAAGGTGATGGAGTGAATTTTTGTTTTACTGTCTGGTGCAGTGCGTATTGTGTGGTATTTGGCAGGTGTAGTTTCACAACGTTGTAGTTTTGCTGCAATCGCGAGAGACATGATAGGAAGCCACGTGGATTTTCAGAATTTAGTATATATATGTGTGTTTTTTCTAATAAATTCAGTTGCGAGTCAGCGCCGTGTCGTCGTTAATTCTTTTTTGTCCCGTCCTTTTTTGCGCTGCATTTCGTTATGGCCAAACAGGTCCAGTCCAGTGCATTGAAGCGTGCTAAAGCCGGAGGCGATGTGAGCGCGTCGAACCGTCCCTAACCCATAGGAAAAGCGCAGTGGCGTAGAAGATATTGGCGATCAGGCTCGCTGTTTGAACCCGCCGGGGGGTGCAGTCTCATGACTCGACCAGAGGAGTCCCTGCGAACCTCCAGCCTAAAGCCACCAAGGAGACGAAATAAAACTTTGATTAGTTTGAAAAAAAGGAATATACATAAGAAACTTTATTTGCACCACTCAAAAGCACAGAGTAACCTCCGTGCCCCCCCCCCCATCAGTCGGCCGAGATCCCTTGGGACACGGCGGCTTCTAAGGCGAGACCGATGACTTTGCGCTGAGTGCTTGAGGTCAGGCTGAGTAGCAGGACCTCCCATGATGCAGTATTTCTATGAGGTTTGTTGTGAGAGGAACGCGTCCACGCCATGTGGACGAGGTCCGCGACGCCGTTACAGTTCTTGCATCTAGAGTCGTATATTTTGGGGTGCCATTTGCTGTATAATAAAGGGTTTGCGAAGACCCGCTTTGTAATTTCCTCCAGTAGACCTCTTCTTTCCTGCTAAGCTGTGGATTAGCCGGGGGAAGTACCTTACGCGCTAGTCTATAATGTTGGGTAATTTCGTGAAAATTTCCAAGTTCCTCTACCCTCGGGGATGGTTGTAGAAACGGGTCTAGGGCATCCTCTGCGATCGTCCGGAAAGTAAGATCTCGGGCGGACGTATGCGCCTTTTCGTTCCCGATGAGACCCCGATGAGCTGGAGGCCAAATAAGCGTTACCTGTTGGGCTGTCACTTTCGCATTTGCGAGAATTTTCCAGGCAGCGTTGGAAATCCTGCCTCGGTCGTAACTTGTAATGGCTGACTTAGAGTCGCTAACTCAGGCTGCACAATACTTAGTTGCGACACGCAAGAAGCTGAGGAGGCTGCCATCGCCCTGGCGCTGACTAAGCCAGGAAAAAAAGGAAGCCTTTATTCCGTACTCGATCTCGATTCCGGGCTCGAAAGCCGTTCACTCACTCAATCTCTCTCTCTCTCACACACCACACCACACACACACACACACACACACAAACGCACGCACGCACGCACGCACGCACCACTCACACACACGCACACACACACACACGCACGCACGCACGCACGCACGCACGCACGCACACGCACACGCACACACACACACATACGCGCCCGCACGCGCACACGCGCACACGCACACGCACACACACACACGCACACACACGCACACGCACACGCGCACGCGCACACGCACAGCACACGCACACACACACACACAACGCACACACACACACAGGCACGCACGCACGCACGCACGCACAAAAACAAATTAGCCGCGTATCCGCTCGCGTCACAGCAAATGTTGTCGAAGGACAATATTTTTAGTCTTCTGCCGCCTTCGCCATGTCACCGCCTCTCCTGCCTCATCCGCCTATCTCTTCCGCCGATACCCTCTGTCCACCCATTGGAGGCTTGCGGAAGTCACTTCCGCCGCGTTCGCAATTCAGGCGCGCCGCTTGTTATGACTCTTGGGACCGGCACCGCTCAAACAACGAGCGTGGGGCTTGGCCGCAGCTTTGTATTTGGCGGTTAAACATGGTTTTCGACGCACATTTTGAATTTGCTCTAGCAAAATTCGAGCATACATCAACTTTTAAATAAAAGAGCACTGCAAACACCAGTTACGTATTCACGATCGTCTTCAAAAAAGCCTAGTATCTTTTTGCTCACCAATGTTGACAGATACGGAGATAGCGAGATACAGAGAGCCAGAGAGAACTTAAAGGCAGAGGGAGAGAGAGACACATAGAGAGAGAGAAGTTAATTGGGCCAGAAGTAAAAAGCTCCCTTTCGCGTTAGTCAATCAGCCGGGAGACTTCGGTTCTTGACGGCGTCTTGCATTAAGGGATCGGAGCTTCCCAGCAGCCTGTCCCAGTGCTCTGTCTGTTTAATGTGTATGGGTGGTAGGCAGGTCCTGCTCCGTGGTTTTTTCTCGCATTTCCACATTATGTGCATGAGCTTTGTGAGGTGGTCACAGTGTTTGTATTTATGTGACAATATTTCTGGGCGGAAGTGACTCTAGGCCACATGTTTGGGGTACGTGCTGGTTTGGAGTTGTCTTCACGCCTTGGCCTGTGCAGCGTTGAGCGCGCGGTGGGCGACTGGGAATTCCCACGTGCAATGTTTGCATTAGTTTGTTGTCTATTACTACGAGTGGAGAGTGTCAAGCCTCTCTAAGCGCTCTGCTGCTGCGAGGGGGGGGGGGGGTTAATCTTGCTCGGGTTGCGTTCTAGCAACTAGCAAGCAGCTGTGTGGGCCTGATTATTGCCCTGTAATCCTTCTTGTGCAAGGAGTCCATACAAGTGCAGTTGTCCTGAAGTTTCACAAGTATTTTTTGCGGTGGCTTGTGAAGCATCTTTCTTGATTTGTTGTATTGAAAATGTTTTGAATATATAAACGTCTTGTTCAAGAATTATTTCAACTATGGCCGGCCGGCTGAATCGAGGGTCAGTCAGACAGACATACATACCTACAGACAGACAAACGGGCCGAAACTTTCGCGTTAGGGTAACGCAAGAAAGACTGTAGTCTTAAACACACGGTAAACAATTTTCAAATTTCTGTCCGCAAGACATTAGCAGTGGCGTACGTAATCGGTCTAACACGTAAACAGTTATTGTTCTAATCCAAGGATAACACTCGAGTACAGTTGGAACTAACAGAACGAGAGTCACCACAACAATCACAGATTCATGCTTGTTTGTGGTGGCCTCGGCCGGTGGCCGCCAATCGCACAAATAAGCACCGGTGGCGTCCCGATGACTGGGCGATAAGGTGGATGGTGAATCGTCACTGCTTTAGGTGTTTTCCCTCACTGTGTGGTTGAATGTTTTGAATTTCACGTTAGAATTACTACCATTGTTGTTAAGACAAAGAAGCCTCTTCATCGGTCTGCATATCCACTTCAAATGAGCCCGGCACGAGTTGTCATCCTCGTGTACATGTTTTCTCACCCTGACAATGGGTGCGACATAGCTCGGCAAGACTGGATGCTAATGACTCACACTAACTCAAAAAAATATATTTATCCTAACGCACTCACTCGGCTCGCTATTCCGACGTAATCAATCGCACTCACTGGCACTCACACTCGCCACACCACCCTCACTACTCACACTCACTCGCACTCACGCTGGCCACTCGTCCCCACCACTCACACTCACTCCCGCTCACGCTCACCACTCGTCGTCACCACTCGCACTTACTCGCACCCACGCTCGCCACTCGGGCCTCACCACTCGCACTCACGCTCTCCACTCCACCCTCACCACTCACACTCACTCGTACTTACACTGGCCACTCAACCCTAACTATTCACACTCACTCCACTCTCACGCTCACCACTCCACCCTCACCACTCACACTCACTCGCGCTCACGCTCGCCCACCCCGCCCGCAACCACTCGCACACCTCACCCTCCCCCTCGCCTCTCCGCCGCTCGCACTCCCACTACGCCACTCCGCCTCACCACTCACACTCACTCGCACTCACTCACACTCGCCACTCCACCCTCACTACTCACACTCACTCGAGCTCACGCTCACCACTCCCGCCCTCACCACTCGCACTCACTCGCGCTCCCGCTCGCCACTCCACCCTAACTATTCACACTCACCACGCTCACGCTCGCCACTCCACCCTCACCACTCGCACTCACTCGCACTCACGCTCGCCACCCGCCGCACCACTAGCACTCGCACTCCCATTGCAATGGCCCTCACACTCACCCTACTCGCAATCACCACTCGCTCCTCCACTCACCCTCCACTCCCACCATTCCCATCCCCCCGAGCTCACGCTCACTCACAACCACCACTAATTCACAATCCAAGTCACTTGTTTCTTTACAGCATGGGAGTTTTAACTTCGCTTTTTTTGTAAACCACTTGAATGATTCCATTTTGTGAAGACCTTCAATGCGGCCCTATTGACACCGACACCACTATGTTACCGGAAGCGAGAAAAAAAATGGGTGTTTTAAGAGAGAACATCCATATTGGCTATGAGGCATGCTCCAAAACAATCATCAACTCCAAGCAATTTGATCAACTGCAACTGAACCTCTTTGCAAGAATTAAAACGCGAACCTTTCTCCCGTGCAACCTGAGTCAAAGTCACAGTTTAGAATGCGAAATAATTCAACAGTGTCGCAAAGGCGCAATCGGATAGACGTCGGCTTCATACCCTGGAAAACCAGGTTCAATTCCGACAAAGGAAAGGTTTATTTCTTGAGGCGCTTGATGTGCCTTCGCTGATCACCATCATCGTATTGAAAAACCCACTGTGTAAAGTTAGCTTTTCTGCAGTGCTTTTTACTCAGGCGCCGACGCCATCAGTGAGGAATAGAAAGCTTCGCATAAAAAATGGCGAAGCTTGCACTAAGTCGCGCAGGGCTTGAACCGCAATGAAGCTGGAGGATTTTTTTCTATGTAAGCGCTTTCTTTCTATGTAAGCACCACCACGCATTGCTGTGGGTTTGAACTTGTTTATTTCCATGTTGTATGGTCGGTCTTCGCTATACCCATCGATATCGTTGTCATCTTCATACATGAGTGGCGGGCCCGGGTCGTTTTGTCTACAGGTGGCAACCGACTTCGCGAAATGGGCGTGTGTGGCGCGAGCTGTCTTGTGCTTCCCCCTTGAGTAGCGGACGCACTTGAACTGTATGCTTGGTATTTTTTGCGAGCGCCACGCGCAAGCCTGGACGACGCCGAGCGCTCCTCGTGAGGCGCGTGCTCACGTGCGCAGTAAACGGCGGGAATACCTATGACAGTTTTCTGGTGACGCCGCACACCGCACACATTACGGCCAGCATCAACAGCTTCACTGTTAAAAGCACACGCTGAAAAAAAAAATTCACGCATCTCCACGAAGTGAATCATGACGAGTGGGCGAAGCACTGGGGATCGTTCTTACCGTAAATCACCCGTAGCATTGCCCACTCGCGCATGTAAGTGAGTGAAAACGTATGTGTACAGTATCTACGATTCAAATCCAATCCGACACAATTCAATTTAATCCAGTCTAATCCAATCCAATCCAATCCGAATCCAATCCAATCCAATGACACTTTGCACACGGATGCCAAGGGACAAGTCACGGACAAAGCGAGGTCCTAAGGTGCTTCCCCCCTAAAAGTAACACGTAACCTACCAAAGCGGCAATGCGGCTGCTAAGCGCAACAGCTCAAAAAATATTTCTCTGTGGCGACAGCCTTTTACCTTTAACGGTAGACTCCAGGCAGTTACGTCTGCTACTTTTCTAGGCCGATTATTGTGCCCTGTATACATAAAAACAAATTTCTCCCTCCGTTTTGTAGAGTGCGCTTTAGGTTACATGGTGCAAACAATTAGGACCCACGAAGTGGACAGTGCGAGCGCAACTATAAATTGATTTATTATAAGTACAGCATTTCCTTGGAAACCAAACACGTCGGAGAAGTGTTACAAGATGCAAATAGAAGAGGGGTGGGGGGGGGTGTCATGAGCAACCTCCGTTGGGGTAAGAGCATAGATACGAGAAG